>JXWZ01005150.1:0-15025 GCA_000956215.1 Anopheles farauti No. 4 | reverse complement strand
AATCTATTTAATTATTTATTTATTTAATTATTTTTGTTTTTTATTACGGTACATATAAATTAGACAATTTATAACCAATTTTACAAATATCCTTAAAATTCGTTTAGTCTTCATTAAAAAAAAACTCTAATAAACATCGTACAAAACAGTGCGTACTGCTCCTCAGACACTCCTTCTCGCGAGAACCACATTTAAACAACTTATTTATCAATTCCCACCGCAATTGAAACTTTTGCCATCAATGACCTGTTCGGGAGACACAAGCACAACAACACAACTTTTTTTCTAGGATTTATTTCACGCTTCACTAGGACAGCACAAACAAACTGTGCAAAACTCTTCATTCAAATCAACTACAAGTCACTTTGGGACACTTTACGCCAACCCAAAGCCACTTCAGGTCTCGGTCGCCAAAGCAGCTGGTCCAGTCTCGCGGGATGCTCGCCACACGGGGGACACCGTCAGGCAAACGAAAGCAGAAAAATGCGCCACAAAAAAAGGAAACAATACGAAACTTTCCCCCAAATGACTACACGACCATGATACTTTCAATGGACTACTTGCTATATTTGTTCTGCACTTTCACCAACACTGCCGCTTCATACGTCCCCTTTACAGTTGTTGTTTAAAAAAACAACGGGGAGTGAGAGCTAGCAAGAACAAGCAAGCCCGGCAAAAGTCACTAAACGACAGTTTAAAAAAACAAACCAACACCCATACACTCACCGAGTGATACCTTTTTTCAGTTTCATTCTTTTGATTTCAAACCCACATCAACTTTTTCACAGAGCAGGTTTTGTTTCTAGTTGCTGCGTTGTCCTTTCTCATGAACTTGTGTCCAAGAGGAGATGGAATGGTAGAAGACAGAGGATAACAAAAACAAGATCGACGCACTCTCTATCGTCCTATCCACACACATACACACACTACGAAGGACACAAAGCACACGCGACAATGGCTTGGAAGCCTAAGAAGCAAAGTTCGCAAAATTAATTTAAAGTTCAAATAGCTTACGTGCGGAAAGTTTGCAAGCGCGATATAAATTTGATTAGGTCCCATTTCAAGCCAACCAGTCAGCCGTGTAGCAAACCAGCCAGATAAGTGCTGAGTAGGTTTGCGCGCCGTGTCATAGGCCACCTCGTGTTTCGTGTGTATGTTTGTTTGTTTTCTGCTGTTTTGGTTCGATTAACTTTTTTTCCCGCAACTTCTTGTGAGTGGGAGTATCATGTGCTATTTTGATATTTGTTGTAGGTTTTGAAGAAACGTGAAACCTATTGTCATTTCATTCGATCCTCATTGCAATGCTTTCTCAACTTTTAACCATAAAAAAGCAGTACCGTGGTAGGGAAGTTTAGACAAATCTGTGGCTTCCGAAAAAGGATTGAAAAAAGAGCAGAAATTAGTTACTTCACTAACCGCATTATAAAATAATTCAATGTTTATAAATGAAAGTGTTGTTTTTTGTACTATCTAGGAAACTTTACGTTCGTGCGAGTGTGTAGACTAATTTGGAAAAGTTTTCCAAATAGCTGGGAAAGATGGTCAGAACCGCATGGTGCAAAGTTTTTCTACCACGACGTGTTTTCCTCACGCAGGAAGAAAGGGACTGAACCGCAAAAGACAAACGGTTTGTTGGCTTTTAATATTCCGAAAGTGGTTCGTAAACGGTACCTTGTTCGTGTGTTAGCCCAACACGTTTGTTGGGGAGCTTGAAATTTGATTCGTACGTGCTTTCAGTTAGTTAGCCAAAGTCGTGCAGCAAATTATACCATGTGTAGTTATTAATCCTAAACAAAATGTGCTAGCAATTAAGGGCAATTGGTGGATTATTATTTCCATATTCGTTTATATTTTCAATGCCTTAAATAAAAAAATGTCGATGTTGAGCTAAACAGAAGTTAAACTTGAAGGAATGTATTCATATGCAAACTTTTCTACGATCTTTTTTTAAATCATTTAAACTATAAAATTAAATTATTGCCTGGTGAGCGATAGTTCTTACAGCTGCAATATTCAATTTGGTATCAGTCTTGTCGAGTGACGGACTTGCGTTGATTACAATTTATCATTTTACAAAGCATCAGTCTATGAAAAACAAAATATTCGTTCAACATCGGAATGTACAAAAACAACGCAACAATAAACAGCATCAAGCCACAAAAAAAAGTATTTGCAGCATGTATGCTTTCCACGATAACAAAAAGCTTGTTTTCTCAAGGTATCACTGCTAATCAACCTCCATCCGCAATAATTAGCGTGTTTAAGCAACCATTACCATGCACTAACATTGTCCATAAAACCGCTCACCCACCTCACCGACAACATTCCCCATTTGGCATTCCCTACCCGAATGTATATGTGGATTTGTCATTCCACTCTTTCGTTCACAAAAAAAAGTGCAATACGAGTTATGCATCTACGTGCAGTACATGTGCACTGCAAACCACAACATTCGTGCTATCTACCATCTACGGAGTAGGGAGATGCCTATTCATCTCCCCCAACGTGAACGGTTGCTCATTTTCCATTTAACGCTCGATCGGCTAACGAACCGTCGCATCGAATCCACGCGCTTAGTTGGAGGTCTTAAAAATATCAAGGATGAAGCACAAGAGTGTGTGTTGATAAAAATAGAAGAAGAAAAAAAACAACAAATCCCTACGAGTGTTCTCTACGACGAACAGCAAACACTCAGATTTTATAACGAAAAGGAAAAACCGCGAATAAGCTAATGCTAGCAGCAGCAGCAGCAGCAGTAGCAAAACGATACTACTACGTTCCACATACACATGGGAAAGGTACATGTAGGGACAAACCAAGCACAACCCGAAACCGACTCCATCGCTATGACCTGCATTCTACTCAAACAATCTCAACAAACACATTCACACAACATCACCACCACCTTCTTGCTTGAGACACTGCAAGCTAAAGCCCACCATCCCGTTCAACGTCTCTCAGTTTCTCTTCTGCAGTTTGCTATAAAACTTTCCTTTTGCCCCCTTCCCCAATCCCTCATTCCACCGCAGACCTAGTCTCTTGCAAGATCGAAGCATCCAAGCTTCTTTACCATCCCGGTTTTTTATGATGGTGTTGTTGATGTTCTTTCTTATTTCGTGTTGTTTAACCACCGTTTTCCATCGAGCATGAGTGCTCTGCACGTATGTGCCACCCATTGTGCTTGTTGGTAGCAAAAGAACTTAGATTGGACTCGATTGCGCCGAACACGCTCCACTGCCAGAAAGGGAGCCGCGGATGAACCCGTGCCGGGAGTAAAACAATAGGGGAGGATCCATTTCGTTCTCGATTGTCGTGATCTGAATCACATACGACTTGCCAGACGGAATGTCTCGTCCACATGGGTTTGCTGCCGTGTGTTGGTGTGCATGTGTACTGAATCAGGATATTTTGCACGTTCGCATACCAACACATCCGCACGCAAACACAAAGCACGTAAAGCCAATGCCAAAGGGTGCCTATCGAACGAACAACACTTACGGAACGAACGATGAAGCCAGCCGAAACAGTGGAAAGGGAAATTTTTCCGTGTTTTTCTATTCATTTCTGTTTCCTCACCTTGTAAATGATTTGCCACAGACTTTTCTAAACAACATCATCATCAGCCTCGAAACCGTCGACCACAGACAGATCGTTTTGTTTGGTTTTTCAATTTATTTTCATTACAAGCTGTTTGTTTTTATTCGGCTCTTTCGATACTTCCAATTTTAAATATTCCTATCTGATTAGCTGTTTATAACAACGATATGCTACATATGATCTACAACTACTGCGAATTTCATTTTTGTAACTATCAAACCAAAATATATGTATAAAGTTTAGATACTCGGTTCACAAAATTTATCGATGACATTATTGGGAACAGTTTTTATGCATACATAATATTTTCTGCCACATATTTTTACTAGAATGCTAGCTATTATATCGCTCTACCCCTCGTGTTGTCTTCGTTTACTAGTTCTGTGCTTCAATAACATCCCACGTACCGTGCAACGTTTCAGTACACTACGGGGGGAGAAGATGGGACTGAATAATTTGGCTGATTGCGATACCGAAGGTCTATTGCTTCTAAATTTACTGGTGTAGAAGCTAGTCAAACCGTGTCTTGAAGCTCTCTACGGCTTAGCTCCCAGACGGAAACGTTTATTCTTCATTTCCCCAAACCATCCGATCGCGTTAGATTTGCAAGAAAACCCATGGAGCAACATGCCCCTCCTTTCGTACAGACAAACGCGCGACGAATAAACAAATAGGTTCGTTAAAACAGTTTCTTCTGTGATGTCATTTTATTGATCTGATTTTTTTTATTTGTTAACGCTAATTCTTTTTGCACATTGTTTTGAGAAATTGCTGTATTAAAACAGAAACAAAAATCCTTGATGCTTAATATAATCAACTAATAATCAAATTGCTCGTATTGTGGGTTGCTAGCATACAACCGAAAAAATTAAAGTAGCTGCCTGACAAAACCAATAGCACATCTCGATTGTGGTCTAAAGAATATGACTTGAACTTGAACTTGAAGGTAATGTAATTTAAAATTTCACGTAAAAAAACATATTAAAATATGGAGATTGTAGTAAAATAATTATCCGATTATGGTAAGAAAATTTTAAAAAAATTTCAAAAAATAATCGTACATACTATATTGCTGTTGTACTATTACTTTTTACCTAACTGAAATTCATAGAAATAGAAACAAACACTCTATAGTAATTTTCCTAATCAACACCCCAACACTCATGGGTCATAATTCGAGCAGCTTGGCAACAGCCTCTACCGACAAATTATAATAGTTGCAATTTCGGCACATTTAATTAATGTGCGAATGGAAGGTTGCCGTGCGCCCATTACCCTGTGACGGTGCAGCAAACCGCATACGTGTTACGTGTTATGCATCTGCTGCATACCCTGTTCATTCGCACCTAGTGTCAAGTGCTCCCGAAGCGAAATTCCAACACACACGAGGGATACAGGCGTGTGAAAACAATGTACGTCCAAAGTCACGGAAGCTTTACGAAAGGGGAAAATGGTACAGCGAAGCCCTCAGTCCAGTTGCTTTAGTCGGAAATTGCTAACGCCTCCAATAAATAACCTGCTTACATGCCCCGCATGCCATTGCGGTGCAATTGCACTATTGCTCCTGTCGTGTGCCGTGCACCGTGCCCTATAATCGAGTGCTTGTTTCTAGTTTGAGATGGCTCTTCTTCGTCCACCCCGAAAGTCGCACGGGGAAAGCTGGGCAATGGAACAACGGGTAGATAATTTCCATTCTAAATGGCCTCCAATGACCAAACCGGCCCACACCCCAAATCCCGGTCCACACAGAATTCAGGCTTTGTTCAGACATCCATCCATCCCTTCGACGCACCTCACAGCGCGAGCCACAGTATTACCCATGGCACGTGGAATTCACGTTCCGGATGTAGATCCACTCCTCTCACCCTCGAAAAGTGATTGCAATTTTCGTGCCAAGCTGCCACGGCTCTCAACTACACAATGAAGTGCGACGGAGAGGATCATCATGGAAATCTTCTCCACGTTGCCCATACATGCTCACACACACACACACACAGTATTTGCATACCTTCATATAAAGCCCATTTAAACATAATTAGAACTATTTCGATGATGAGCAATAAATTGTTCTTGTTAACTTTAATTAAATGAAGCTATTATCCACAGCTCATACCTTTTATGCTTCGGGTAGCATTAGACGCCTAGTTAAGCTTACTAGACGTCACGGTGCCATTCAGCACACACACACACACACAGGATGTAAGAACATGTGTCGCCACCAAGTCACGTGCGGTACAGGAGCATTGTGCAAAGCCAGTCAGACAGGTTTATTGTTCTTCTTTCTTTCCTTTCCCTTTACCTTTGGTGACCATTTGAGTTATGGTCGATACAATATGCTGTTCGAAGGATGAACATGTAATTCAGGCTCGACACCTTATGGTTGACAACATTACGGAATGGTTTATGATTTTTTTTAGCTGTGTTTCAAAATTCCGACTACATGTACCGCAAATGCAATCAGCAAAATTGTTATAGAAATTTCATTCGTTTTGCTCCATGACATGATTTTTGAGGTTTTTTTGCCATTAAAAAACCAGTCACAGGTGATCGTGATGTGACGACGCCAGCCAACAGTACCTGTTTTTGGAGTGAGTAATAGATTTAATTATCGTTAACACTCCTTCGCGCTCGAGTTAGCTACACCATACCACGTTGAGGAGAGCGATTGCTGCCTGAATATCGGTATGTAGTTCGACGACTAGGGCCTGGTGCAGTAATTGTTGTTGTTGTTATTATTCTATCGTCCCAATGGAACCATCATCCCCGTGTGCACTTGTTGCTGCACTTCATTGTGCAGACTGTGTTTATCTTGAGCCCCGTATGCTGCCTTCGTTCTTGCTACTACCCTCTCGTAGTGATGGTACGGTCCAAGCTTCGGAGGTTGCCGCCGGTCTGTTGTTAGTTATTGAAAATGAATTGGATTAACGCTTGGCTGAGCAGGATTATAAATCACTTCCGGTTTGTTGAGCAGCGAAAAACATGGGCACTTCACGCTCAAGACCGTGGGCTGTCTTCGTGGCCGGTTTTCCTCGCAAGCAAGTCCAGTACTTTGCTCTTCCATACAACCGAGCAACAGAGAATGCACGCTTTGCACCCGGATGAGTGCGGATGAATCAAAGAAGCAAACCGTTTACATGTTTTGTTCACTTTGGGATTAAACCCTGCTGGAGCTGGTGGGTCCCGGTGAGCAGAACGCCGATGCGAGGCAAGCAGTGCATACAGCTAGCAAGTGCAAGTGTAGCAGCCGGTAGTAGTAGTTTTAATTAAATTTTAGTAATCGTTCTGTGGCGATGGATAATACAGCATCATCTCCTCCATTCGCTCTCATTCTCCATTTTCAATAGCTCCATCTCCCAGCTGTACGCTGTAAACAAGTTCCGATTAGCTCTGGTGTTCTTTGGTTTACTAATTTTTAAGAGCAGAAGAGCAAACTGCACACCTTTGGACATAATTGAGAGCCCTCAGATAACAAAGTACCGTTAATTAAATCAGGATTCAACAAGCAAACGATTATTTAGTGACGATGAAAGACAAAGTGTAGAGCATTGTTTTTTGTTTTTCATTAATATAGCCTTTTGTATTGATTTTTGTTTCGGTATTAGAACAAAATATAGCTGTTTGCAAAGGCGCTGGTAACTAAAATTAACATTATTGAGATAATTTCAACGATATATTACTGAAATCTTGATTTAATGTAAAAATATGTCTATAAAACTCGAAACATCAAATAAAGAATGATAGACAAAATAATTTGGTTGTATATCATCGTTGGACTCGAGTACAATTTATATTTTATTATTTTATTTTATTTTATTTTACTTCGTATTTTGTAACAACCTACATTGTTATGTCTACTGTAAGTCTTTCCCAACGAAATGATGATCCTTAAAGATTTTGTACCGATCTCATCATTCGAAACCCGAATGAAACAATGATAGCTTCAAAAGGTACGCAAAATTTGTTAAAAAATCATATAAAATGACTTTAGTAGAACTCAACCTCAAATGTCACTCGCGCCATGAGCTGATGACATTTCATAAAACCTTATACTTTATTGCAGCACTGAGTTAATATTGGTACTCTAATGTGGACACTTTTTAAAAAAATCAGTTCAAATTCATCTATATTTATCCGTTTTTATTTTTGTTAAATTAAAAGCTTCATAAGTTATATACCATCGTGATAAATTTACATACAAACAATATACTATTTAAACAATTTACTGCTCATACTCTCGCAGCTCTTCAAAATTAGCCAAAATTGAGCATGACACATTTCTCTACCCCAATGATTTTCACGATGTTTGATGTATGTTTCCTGCAGCAATGTGCCATTAAACTGGTGCTGACAAATTCATTCTTGAACATCTTTACGCTTCGATAGCAGCAGATTTTCCTGTTGCCTCGATGACAATTTCTCATTTTATCTTGATTTCCGACCCGGATCTAACTCGCATGTTCACCGTCTTCGTCTTCCGTCGTGTCTGTGCGACAAAAGGCAAAGAATAAATAATGTTCAATGTTCGAACGGTGCCAGCAGCGGCCAGCACCACCCGCAAGTGTGCACCCGAAGGATAAGGATTTGTCTCGCAATGTATCGCAACTTCCGCGAGCATCGCCACGGAACACGACCCTGTGCTACCTCATGTTCGCGTGGAAATGGAGGCGCCCGCTACGTAAGTCAATCGTGGCGCCGAAACCGGAACAAGCTCTTCGTTTCACCGTATACTCGCTTCGTTGTTCCCCTGAACGTGACACTAGCGTGGCATGAGGTTTTGCCCTTGGTTCCATCTTTCCATCTTGCGCTTCTCCACTACCACATCGAAGCATCAGCACGGGTGGCGCATCCGTTGATTGATAGTGATCATTATGCTTTTTAATAGCAGATAGACGAAGATTTCTCAACCCTACCCACAGGCTTCTATTTTCGTTTTTGTTTTTACAACTTTCGTCTCTTGCACTTTCTTCCCTTTTTATATCTTTAGGCACACTTGCCTGTACGTGTGCCTGAAGACTTTTTTGTCCACTTGCTTGTATGTGTGTGCCTTCCGGTGAGAAATTTTTGTTCGCTTTTTTTCTGCGAACGACCCAAACTGCCATTGCTGGAAAAGAGTGAACTAACTTTTTCCTCGCACAAGAAACTTTTAGCCATTTTCAATTCTCTCACTCTCTCTCTCTCTTGCTCTTTTTATCTTACACTCTCGCCCCGGTGATGGTAATTGCACAGCGATGACGACAGTGCTCGTGACGTCGCTTTGCGCAAAGTGGCCAAATGGCAGTGACCATGGCCGTCTGCCTGCACACGTTGACGCCGATCTTGGGGATGAAAAGAAAGTAAAACGAAGACAAGCAACAGAAAGAAAAAACGATCTGTAGCACGAACATAAAAAATAACGGTCAATTAAATTTAATTAAAGATGCTTTCGCCCCGGAAGATTAACTTGATTTTATGGGTTTAATATTAACTTAGGTCGACGAGGATCATTTTCGGGTAGGATTCGTTCAACCTCGGCGTGGAAAGAGGCTAGTGATGGTCGTTTAAAGGCTGGTGAAGCTGCTGGATTCACACTGTTTTTGGCTTTACCAATAGCATCCACCGCTGGTTCGCTTGCTTAATACATGACCCCGTTAATCACAGTCTGTAAATATGAATTGAGCTCTGAAGAGTTGTGAAAAGCAAATTGATCATTTTAAGTTTGAAAAATCAAATTGATCTTGATGGTATTGGTAAATTTACCTCGTGTTAGATGGCTTAAATTGAACTTGTTTTATGAAATTCAATCAGAATGGCGCCCATCACAGTTTTAAAATTACATGCTGATATCTTTTATATTTTTATAAAATGGCTTGATATCATTGACTGTACTTTTTAGGCATTTCAAACTATTTATTACAAGACAAACTGTTTGAAAACTTTTGAGTTTTTAAAAACTTTTTTATTTCAAGCGATTTAATTATCCCATCAAGCCTAAAATGACAAAGTTCGGAATCACTATCGATAACTCACAGGAAGCGTGAGATCATTAAGGGTAGTATGACACACTTTTATGTTTGAGAAAAAGTAACCCATAGCACGATATGTGTTGACCATGTTTGTAATCAACAGAAGTGCCTTATTAACAAGATGCCTGAGTAGGATATTGAATATACCATCATGTTCTTCATCCGTCTTAGCGCAAAATGGACATCATCAACGAAAGCATTACTGTGGGCAGGTCCTGAGAAGCGAACTCCTTGAACACGCGACCGAGTAGCAGCGACAAAAATAAGAGAGCCGTGATTCGTGATGACTAAAACAATGGGAGCCTAGGAAGTTTGCACATGCAAATTGCTCAGCAAGAGCGTTTGATCAGGTCAAATCACCAGCAGATCTATTGAAATCAAAGACGGAACAGTTTCGGAACAGGTCTCTGTTCCAGAACTTTTGACTCTTTCCACAGGGCACGAACATTAATCCTGCAAATTTTAGTCGCAAAACTTAAACTAAGCACCTCCTCAGCCAAAACACCGACTTAGATGAACCTAATGAATTCACTAGTCTCGTAAACGATATATCGTAAATGTGCTGGTACTGGCTCCTTAAGGTATATGCCGACGAATGAGGGTGATAGTATAAGATTAAGACTCAACAGTAAAAAAGGACAATGAGTGCTCCTGAGCACAATTGACGCATTGTAGTTGCGTATTGCAGTTGTCAGAGCCGTATCCCAAGCCTAGACAACATATGCACAGCATCTCCGGCCGACGAGCACCTCGATGTAACTCACAAAGTACGTGAATATCCATAGTAAAATGAAGTATAGACCACTACCAAATGAAGTCTTTTCCTGATGACGATGTTTGATCCGAAACAAGTCGACGACATCCAGACTTAGCGTGATAAGTTCGTCGCGAAGATCATCCTATTTCATCTAGGGCAAGCCACGACAAAACACCTTGGAAGGCCTGTCAAACTTAAACCAGTGCGCGAAGAACACTGCAGACTTGGCCTCGCTGATTGTCGTGCCAGAGAAGGTAAAAGAAAACAAAGAGAAACATAAAAAAAAGTCATGCGGGAATAGGCAACTGTTGGCAATTTTATATATTCGATCAAATCGATGAAGTTCACATTTTTACGAGCCATGTTTTAGACATGTTATCAAACAGTTTAATCAGACATCACACTTAATTATCTGTATTAAAAAGTTGAATAAGCTTTTATTTTTTCCGTAGTGTTCATTACTATCTTTTATAACAAGCAATAACAAACAAAAAGAAGAAATATTTGATTAAATGATACCATGATCATGAAACGAACACAGGAAATAAGATACCTGTACACAAACTTATCCAACTAACAATTATGGTATTACATTCAAAGGCGTTGAAGTCTATTACTTCATTATGAAATCTTATTTTTACCATGCTTTTTTGCTTGTCCGTTACAAAGTATACAAAGGGCAACGGAATAAATTCCACTTCTTCTATGTAGTCCATTTTTCCACGAAACAATTGGAAAATTCCTTTACACCTTCAATTACACCGTTACAACAACATACCAGAGAAATGGCAATTCAAAACAAAAAAAAATATAAATACCCTGATCTTGAAAGCATCCTAAGTTGACACGATCCAAACTTCTGCGAAATGATAATTGAGCTATAAATACGTGTACATTAAATTGTCCGAACATCTTCCGTTTTCGTCCGAAATGCTGCCAACACGTTACATCCGGCGACTCGAGAGTCTTGCAAAGTCGTACGACAAATCGGAAACTTGCTGATTCCCGCTGTGCACGCACCGTATGTGGGCTTACCGTTCTGTGTTTGAGACCCACCTATTGTTTGCCTCGTCTGCCGCAGGATTGAAAGGAAGGTAAATGTAATGAAATGGAGCAGCCACACATCAGAGATTTTGATCGGCATCTTTTCAATGCGGTACGTCTACGGATGAGCTCTAGAGCTGTGGCATGTGACGACCCAATTTCGAAGCAAATTGAACGATGGTCCACCGGAATATGACACAATGCTTAGCTCTATCATCAATAACGAACATGCAAGATATATTTACCTTCCACTTACTGGGAAGGCTATGTTAATACCCCAGCGGTTGTTATATGCTCACCAACCTTCAAAGCGAATCTCTTCTGTAGAACAGTCTCTTTCACCCTGGGGACGGCAGCGACGTGATGTTTTAACTGTAAACGAGCACAAAAGTCGTACACCAAAGTTAGTATCATTTAACAAGATTCGGCAAGTTTAGCATAAAATTATTGTACTAATCTCCGGGGATTTATGGCGATTTGTTGAAATAGTACAGCCATCTCTTACAGCCTTCCCCCACACGGTGGGCTGGTTGCGCTTCCAACGGTGTTCGTGAGTTGTTGTGGTTGTGAAACGTGGAGCGTCGGGCTTAGAGAACCACCAAGGATAGGCAAGCGGTGGAAAACATCTAGCGGAAAATTGCACCCATTCCGTAAAGTATCTCCAACCCCTTTTTGTGGGTTTGGTTGGTCCTCCCGTTTGAATATCACCTTCCACCCGGTACGAGAACGTCGGCAACTATTTGCAGGCGGGAACGAACGCCAAATTTATTACCAGAGGAATGTGGTAAATGTGGTTGAATGAGGTGCCAAGGGTGGAATGTTTAGGAAACGAACGGGGATGGATTCATCCCCAATTCACCCCAAATGGTCGGCTTGATGGCGAAGTAATAGAGATAACGAAGGATTCTCCCGCCCGATGAGGAAGCCCAATTATGACGGTTTTTTGCTATCTCAAAGAATGTTACAAACCATTTCAATTGAATAACCAGAACGTTCTGTTCTAAGAATCTGCGATTGCAAACGGTTTACGTTACTATATGTTGCAGTTGCAAAAGGTACTGGAGATCGAATAATATTTATGATTGATTTATGAACATTTAAATTCTAATTCTATAGAAGCCGTTTTGAATAAATAGCATATATCTTTCGCTATAATCACTTTCATTTGTCATTGAGATTCAATACGCTTATGTAATGTAATTTTAATATTAAGGAGGTAAGGTTATTATTTTTGCAATCTTCCAACCATTAATTACACATTTAAACATTTTCTATATCGTTACTTGAACTTGACATGTAAATTTATCAACTATGCAAATAATTAAATGGGTGTCAAATATATATATAATCAGAATTTGTTTTCGGATAAGAATATTTCCTACTTTTTCTATAAAATAATTATTTATTATGTATTCCTTTCAGGAAATAGATGTAAAACGTGTCAACACATTTATCGAAAAAAGCAAAGCAGAATAATATAACGACTCAATTTAATTGCAACATTCGCTTTCCATCTTTGTTCATCCACAGTAACATCTCCAAACGGTGCAGGGGCTTTGACCGGAAGTATCGAAACACGACGGCAACAGCTTCTAGCAATAATTCTGGGAATGCTTGTAATACACTCGCACCGACCCGTCGTCATGCTGCTCCGATAGCTTTCACCGCTAGTTGCATCGTAATTCAACGAGCCGACAGCATCATGAACGAAGTCATCTGTATGACTTCGTTTGTATGTGTGACTATGTATTTATAAGCGAGAAGAGAAATGTCCACTGTCTATGTATGTCGTGTATTGCATTTCCTGACCAGATTGCAGGCTCTTCAAAACCCCATGTCCCCAACACCGACATTTTCTGCAACGTTATCCAGCGTCCGCTTCAAACTAGCGCGTGCGACAGACGCCATACTTGACGGCATGCCAGGACGGTGTTCGGTGTATTCATAGCCACGAAATTTCGCGCTTCAAGCTAGAATTAAGTGTAAGCATAATGTACCATAAGAGCAGAAGGTAAAACACGTCAAGGAACCTGCATTCCGTACGTATTCTATCGGCAAGCGTCGCACGAAGAAGCACGTTGACACACACAGCTATTTCAACGTTCACCGGACGCGAAAGGGGATACGAGAATTGTATGAATCGTCAATGTAATTTATGCAACAAAAAAAACAGCAAAAACTTTCGACGATACATAGGTTTTGCGGCGTAAAAGTAAATAGTTCACAGTGACAGTCGACTAAACGTGTCCACAAAGAAAATTAGCCAAATAGTGTGCAGTGCGTGTGTTAGTGTATGTTAGGAACATCAGCAGGATTAGAGTTACTAAACGTACCGTTTACGCTGCTTATTCTGGCATCGGAGAAAAAAATGAAACCAAACAAAAGGTAATACGAACGGTTGGAACACAGGAGGTGCAACAAAACTGACTGAATGAATCGTATGAGTGGAATGAGCGGTGTAAAATGGGTTGAAATCAATTAGAAAAAGGTATAAACAAACGATTCCGATTAAAGAAAAGTTTAATTTATAACATTATGACAACCTTTCGTAAGCGATTTACAAGCCAACATAAGTATAAGCAGCGAAATGCCAGAATGGTATAGAAATTGTTTTATTTATTATATTTAGGAAATAATCATACAAATTCCGAAGGCATTAAACTGGAGCATCCATAAAGAATGCATAAGGGATTCGCAAACAGTGCAGTGGGTAGTAGTGAATTATTCGACCCAGCAAGTAATGCAAACGGTGCATGGAGAGTGAGATAAAATAAAACAGACATTAGCGTACTCAGGGGGGGGCTTCGTAAGAGTGAAATTTAAGGGCAACACATGAAACACAACCACAACCAAACATCATAAAACCGAGCGATATTCAAAGCTCCTAATATACACAGGAACGCGACTTACAACAACCCATAACGAAGCTCCTTTTCCGGTTCGCATAGCCAAAACAAAAACTTACATAATTAAATTACGTACGTGCATGACGCTGGTAGAACGAGACAAGGTAGCACAACAAAACATTGATGTTCGGTCAGGAAAGGTGCGAGGTGAAGCTGAAGCAACCGGTGGTACGGTGACAATGTTGGTAGATGATAAAGTTAAAAGTGCATAAAATTAGGTAAACATGCTGCGCTCTTGCTGCGGAGATGCACACGAGCGAAAAGAGCCTGCGTACAGGAAGGAAGGTGGTGTTAGGTTTTTCTTCTTTTCGAATTTCCACGGCCCGCAGGTAAGTGTGTGTGAGTGTGTGTGTGTGTCCTGCTACGTGAAGTATCACACTGAGAAAGCAGTAACAACCATGAACACGTACATTGATAAGCTCGCCTTAACACTCCTCACTTCAATACACATACATACACAAAGGCATCGGATGGTAGCTTCCAGGGAAAGGTAATTACGGCGTAAAGAAAGGCGAAAGTATGGCTTTTCCGCGAAGAACGAGAAAACGTTATCAATGAGAAGTTGAAGGCCGCCTTGCGACGACGGGAAGCCTTTCATCGTACGTCACTTAATTACCAACGCACGAGGCGACATATGCCCAAAGTTCACTCACACAACCTACTAGCGGTAGAGTAAGAGAGAGAAAGAGAGAGAAAGAGAGAGAGAGAGAGAGAGAGAG
>JXWZ01005148.1:0-14055 GCA_000956215.1 Anopheles farauti No. 4 | reverse complement strand
ATTAATATTTTAATATTTTCCTCGTTATCTTTAACTATAATTCAATCAACAAAAGTTTTGGTGTTTATTTACCAAAACTGATGACTGAACTATCGATTCTTCTAAAGGTTTCTTTTTTGTTCATATTCCACTTAATATTTCTTGTCCCACGGTTGTTGCTTTTTAACCCAATTCTTTGCTCTTTCATCCTGAGCGCATATGGAATCGCGATTGACTCTATGAAAACACCCACGACAGAAACGACAGACGGTAAACTTCACCATCTGTTTTGCGTACGAAAGCGCGCACGTTTATTTGCGATGCGAAACGATAGAAATGCTGGGGCGTTTTGGTAGCGGTTCTTATTGCGTCCAAGGTCACGGTGGGTTAATGACACGGCATTCCTAAGGCACGATGACAGGTGTGTTAATAGGGGTAATATTTTATTTGAAGACTGATTTTTCCATTGCATCGAAAAACAAGCACAAAAACTATCCGATTTCCATTTCATTGTCCATCAAGAAAAGCTGCACCAGGTAGAAAGTGATAGCGGTGGAACAAGTGCGGACAAAAATGCACCTCACATACCTCGCGTGTACATAGCGTCGCGACGACGGTTGACCACACAATAGACAGAACAATTACCATAAAGCTGCATTTTCACACGCTTAAATCTTCACGCCAAGATGCGGTCGGGCGCAGAGTATTTATGACACCCGCGGGGTTCTAGTTACCGCGTTGATCTCTCCCATGTTCGGAATGATGTCACGGTGAACATCAGTTGTTAGTGCTTTGTCTCTAAAACGAATATAAATCCAATTTGCAAGAACGGCTATTTGAACTTTAATTTCCATTGCAGAATATAGGTTTTGAAGTCCCTCATTTAATCTTCTACTAACGCATAATGTGTACATAACCGAACGATCATCTCTTGTCATCATGGTTGTCATCCTCGTTCTGTGTCATCACGATTTACGACACTAAAAAGGAACAAACTCCTGAAACGATTTTTTTTTCGACCAATGTTTTGTACATTTTCTTTATCTTGCTCTCGTTCTTTCCAACTATCTCGTACAGGTATTATAAATCGTACTACGGTGCTGCATATTTCACGGTGTATATTTCCCCACGTCCAATTTCGCACTCTTCCCTACCGGGAGAGAGTAAAACGGTATCATACACGTTAAACGTTGGGCTTTATGTTGGCTAATTATTCGGTAACATTGTGTCTGTGTGTTGATGTTAAGTTGTTGTGTTGATGTGGGTTGAATGATATCTATTCTACTACCGTTCATCACACCATATCAATCAGGACCGTGTCGTTTCCAGATCGAAAAAAGATATCATATGCAATTTAAAAAAGATCCTTTGTGGTTTCAACAGATGTTTCGGCAACATGTCATCGTTTATGACACCGATCCGCTCCGGAAACCCCGTGATCCCACCCGTGATACATGCGATGACACTCCCAAACCGCGCAGTGAAGGGTTCATACTATATGTGCCTATTTAAATAATGTTTACACGCATCGTATCGCACTGCACACGCTATATTTTCTATATCCATTTGCGAGTGTTTATCAGTTAATTTTGCCCTCACCGGAGCGTTACTCGGTGTTAGGTGGTGTATGCAGATGAATCATTCTGGAATACTTCGGCAGACGTCGCGCTACCATGGCAACCATAGCAGCCATGCTGCCTGCACTGATCTGGCTTCCTTCCGCACACGCTTCTGGCACGCCGTTCTTAAACAGTATATCAAAACGTAAATACGAAATTCCTACCTATATTTACCTTTTACTTCGGTTACGAATGTTTAAACTCACCCTCCACCGCCAGAGGTGTTTTCGACTAGCATTCATATTTACACTACTAGCAGGTGATGGAAGCCGGAGGAATACGACGCGCACAAACGTGGCGCGAAAAAAAAAGCTTCAATTTTGTTAACTGATTTCATTGGATTTTAACTACCTTCCTGCAGTCTCTTCTCTACCGTGGGTGGGTTAGACACGTTCGGACAAGTTTGGTAATTTCTTTGCCACCCTTCACCCTCGATCTGTAACTTCGTACTTGCAATACGCAAATGGTTTCTTTAAACCAACTCATACCAACCGGTGCACAAATATAAACATGCTTTTTTAAACAGTTACGTTGGGTTAGTTAGTAGCATGAAAGGCTTACACATTATAGTGATTAGTAGTAGTTCGTAATAGTAGTGAATAAAGTCGATACACAAACCATAAGCGAAGCTGATACGATAGCTTTGCGGAATTAGCGCAACAGTCTACACTACGCTGGTCAGGTAACTAATCATTTTAATGGTTTTGAACGATTGTAGTATTTTTGATTCATCATGATGCCTATACTTGAACCATTACTCGTGTACGTATGCTATTGTAAGTCTTCTGGAATAGTAGTGATCTGCTGTGGAGGAAAATCATAATTAGGAAAGAAAACCCGATTCTGCTGCTTACTCCCGTCAATCAATCCATCAAGTTGGACTTAATGTTACGTACAACGGTTGGGTCAATGCATCTTTTATACTTCAACTTCGTGCATGCTTTATTTTTCTGCATGCGATAGCCAACAAAAAATCTTATTGTCTTATCGTTTACTGCATAAGCGCTCCATTTGCTTTGTAAGTAACTTCATTTTAGATCCAAACAAAATTCGATCCAACCAGTGAAAGCTCACATGAAACAAACAAAAATCATTTTTGCAAGTCCAGCTTGCACCTAAACCAAGTTTAACTTCTCCACATGGCTGCCAACGTGAGGCTTTGAGCTTTCGGGCGTGCGTTTCTTAGCTTGGAAACAAACACCATCCTACGATGATTTCTTTACACTTTCACATTCATACCTTCCAGAGCAGCAGATGGTTGGTACTATCCTCGCGACCGGCCACCTCACTCATCGTGTTGTTGCCAGCGCTTCGGAAGTCCTCATATCCATCGCCACCCGATATAACCAGCAGAGTCTGGTTGAAAGGTGGTTTGTTCGATTTGTTTCCTCCCGCCTGGTTCGATGGTGCTACCGTCGAAACACTGCCCTCGGGTGCCGATTCCCCATCACCTTCCGGTGATTCAACAAACGTCAGAAACCGCACGTGACCTGTGTGGCCATGCGGTAGGCCTAGAAAGACAAAGTAATAATGAAGCAAACGAACCCGTAACTAAAGACTGCCAATAAAACTTACCCGTCACCGCCGGCAACGATGATCCTTTGGCAACGTTGTGCGCCGCAATGGTTAGTAATACTCCGGCACTAGTGCCCACCCAGATGAGATCCTTGCAGGCGAGCAGGGACGTAACACGCAAGCAGGCCGCCTTGTGCTGTCGGATAATGTCGTCACAGTTGGAAAGCATCTTATTCACCGAAGGCGCCAGATTCACCTCAAATATAACTTCGAAGCTGTTGGCAAATAAAGTGTGACAGAAAAGCACGTTTTATTCCTGGTAGTTGCAAACAACTCGCATAGGTACCTTTCATGATGGCAACATTTGATGTGCGCAGAGTTCTGTACCGAAATCCACACGTAGTCATTTAATACTGTCATATTAGTGATTGGTTTGGAGTCGTTCGAAATTTGGATTTGGCTATCGATCTGCAAACGTTAGGGGAATAAAGACCAATCCAGTTAGTTTTAGGTGCTATTTACTTTTAGACATTCCGTATATGTAACGCACCTGTAACGTTTTCGTATTTAATACTTTTATAGTTCCCTGTATTGCACACCACAGCTTCCCGTGTACATTCAGTAGCTTCACTACTGGATTCGTCACTGTTCCAACCGTCACGGTCAACGGTGAAGACACGTTCCAACCACCTGCAACGCGGAAAACATTCGGAAACCGTTACCCAACAATTTGAAGATATACTTAGCGAAACTTCCTAAACAAGAACTTACTTCGATCCCTGGAATACACGCAAATATCACCATTTGCCAGGGATACGAACACTCGATTATCTAAATACAGTATCGAGTACACAGCACTCACGTGCGGTATCTTTATCTTGTTTTTCTTGATCCGAATGTTGTCGGTGCAGTTGTACACATGTATGCAGCCGTCCTCTGTGCCGAGCCACATGGTCGACTGCTGATTCTCCGTTTCCTCGCCAACCGCATTCGTACTCGTGACCGAATCCTGCTGTCGATGGTTCGGAGTAAGGGAACCACCGGACGACTGATTCGTAACGGCCCGTTCCGGTTGACTTTCAGCGTCCGAGTCTTCACTTGAACTGCCCGAATCGAGCTGAACGTTCGATTCATTGTTCGTCGACGATCGATGCGTGCCACCATCTGTAGACTTGAAGGATCCCTTACGTTCGGTCGATTTGGAAGGTGAATTCACGGCGGAATTTGATGATCGATTTGGCACATTGTTAATGGACGCGTCCACGATTGATATATTCACATTCATCAGCGCTGAGTTGGTTGTCCTGTGTAGCGGTTAAAAAAATGTTAGGCTTTTTGATGAAATTAAAGAACCGTCTTTTACTTACCGTTCTTCACTTGCCGGTACAGATGAGACGCACAGTATCCGGGCGTTGCACACCCCATTGCAGCTGGTGACCGACGGTTCCGGCACAAGGCTGAGCACACAAACCTGGCCCACATATCCATCGCTATTGCACACCCAAACGTCCTTCTGCGCACCGAGCGTCGGTGAGGCACACGTGAATTGCAGACCGGCCCGTGTCTTCCGTATCGGTACGGATACGAAGAACTCCGGCATCTGACAACGCTCCAAACTATTGGCAAGCTTTTGTTTCGCCTCCGTAAAGATCTCCTCCCACTGGGTGCGTTTTTCCGGCTTCGAAAAAACTACGGTCATGTTCTGGATACCATTTCTGTAAGCAAAACTCAATTTTTAGTGTGTTTTACATTATTTGAACTTTCTTCTGTATGCACTTACGAAGTGTTCCACGTCAATTCCAGCACGTTCAGCTGCGCATCGTTCGTCTGTCGTTCGGCGAGCTGTCGTTGAATTTCACGTTGCAGTTCACGCACCGCTTCCTCCAAGGCACTGTGAGGACAGCGCAGGCTGGCGGCTAGGTCGGAGATTTGTATAAGCTTACTGCCGTCCTCCGTCAGATGCTCAATCTCTTTCATAATTCGCCGAACATTTTCATCTTTAGCTGTAACGGTAAGATAAACAAAGAGTGAAATATAACCAAAAATAACTAAGCAAATGTGTACCGTAACCAGCATTCCAGAAAAATGCAGTATACCGACCACAGCGATTATGAAGGTTTCCATTATTTAGATTATTCGAAGATTATTATGAATTTTCCTTTTTTTTATTAACCATTGCAAATTACGACTCTCAATAACTTTTGGCAATTTTAAGAGTTACGTTTTATTTATGAAGCTTATTCAATAAAGATAACGAGTAAAAAATATAATTACATTACAATAATTTATCTCCATAGTTTCTATTTATCTTAAATAGTGTAAATAAAATCGATAAGCAAAGGATCTATTCCTTAAATATGTGACAAAAGAAATACAAGTCGACCAGATCCAAATTTAAAAACATTTTTTTCTAAAAGAATCGATTTTGAAAAATTTTAAATAAAAAAATACTTTCGTTGTGAGTTAATCAGAATCTCGCATCGATTCGCAATCAGTAGGTCGTTTCTGAAAAAAATATATCATGTTATTTGATTCACACAGCATCAAGTTTTCATTACAAACATTAACAAAGATTAGGAACGTGATTAGGAACCTAACAAAGATTAGGAACGTGACAAAATTAGCCCAAGATGATGTAAAACGTACAACATAGTCTAATCGTAATTATTTTTATGTTATAGCATTTTAAAGTAATAGTTTTTTTATAGCATCCATCACTTTGCCTAAAAGAATCTTTTACTCCTTAGGAAAACAATGTTCGATATAAGAAATACGATCGTCTAAGAACTTTACTTTTACTTTTCTAAAGAACACTGAACTTGCAATTCACGATTATCAAAAACGTACATAAATTATTTCTATCGTAGAGTCCGCTATTGCATTGAACATTAGTTCGATTAGTCGCAACAATCTGGTATAAAACGCTGTACCAAAACCTGATCATTTATCACAGCGATCTTATGGTGCTCTAGTGTTAGTGCGCTCTGTCGAAAAAGTGCACTTCTATCCGGAGTCAAAAAGCGTACCATATCTAGATGCGACGAAACCACACGACCCACGTCAATATGCACGTAGTTCGTCACCTTGCTCGTCGCTTCACGTAACGGCCTTATCAATTTCTTTGATATGACCACGTTCTGTACGCGTTCGGTACCATACTGAACGCTGCCGTAGCGCTCCAACGTTGCTTTATCTAAGCCATTAATTGATAGTGATACCAACACGATTCGCTGTTCGATGGCGTCCATCGGGAACCGAAGCATTCAAGCTGGTGACAGTCAGTGTTTAACCGTCTGGTCAACGACACCTGGTAGCGATTGTTGTTTCCCGTTTGCTTCACTCCGCCAAAGCTTTCGTGCACACGCTATTCAAAATGCCGAAAACGGCCGAAACTAAATTTGTCAACTCACTCTTCCTGACCAACCTCATCCAGTCGCAGTACGGTGAGTCCGAGGTGAAAATTAAGGTGTACGACGTTGAACCGGCCTCTGCTGATATTAACGATCCCTACGCACGATCGTCGATGAATCGGATTCTAATCAAGTGCGTATACCCGCATTTAGTGTCCCCGCATAAGTTCCATTCACTTTTATCCATGGTGTTCCTTTTATCTCTGTGTCCTTGCTTCGCTAGATACGTTTCGAAGGAAAATCCCACTGACACGATCATAACGTTCGTGGCAAAAATTAAGCCAACGGAGGGACTCCTGGTGGAGCAGTTCAAAAAGGCCGATGTGTTCGACAAGGAAATTCTCATGTACAAGTCCGTGCTGCCGAGTATGGTGGCCCTGATTTCCAAGCTGGGCAGCGTCATCGAGTTAGCGCCGCAGTAAGTACTGTTCACTTTCGATGACCACCTTAATCGATTGCCGAAGACCGATGGCTTTGAGGGTCAGCTGATGCACACTGCAGAAGCTATTATATAACGGCAGACGTATGAAAGTGTTAATGATTAGACGAGTCGCGATATGGTCGCGTGCACTAGACGCGTTCGTTTTGTCGAAATCGTTTGAGCACGACAGCAGTCGGCAATAAACCGTATCGCCCGCGGAGTTCGGTTTTTGTTTTCGTACTTCAGACGAAACATATCGTTATCTGCTTGCAGATAGGCAGCAATTCAAATGCTCCACAATATGCGATGATAATGCGTATATCATATCGGGAATCAAAATGAATAGGCGCATTTTCGGTGTGATCGAAATTTATGACCAGTGACTAATACATGTCAAAACGCGAAATGATAGAGCGCCGTTCTGTAGTGACAGATATGTGGTTAGATATTGACTGCTGCTGCTTACATTAACGATACATCATGTTAACGCCGTATCACCTTCTCCGACATAATGCGATTATTTCGATAAGTAATTGAACTACACTTTTTAATGTTTGTACCACATACCTGCTCCTTACTTCTGCGTTTATCGATCGTTATCTTTCCGCTTGACCCTCTAGGCTAATCTACTCTGCGGAAACGCCGTCGGATCTTGTCGTGCTCGAGGACCTTACCGCGCGTGGCTATAGCGTGGAAAACCAAGCCCTCGGTCTTACCTACGACCAGAGCAAAATGGCCGTAGAAAAGCTGGCGTTCTTCCATGCCGCCAGTGCCGTCATGCTATCGGAGAATGGGCAAGTGTTTTTGAAGTTCACCAAGGGAACCTTCCACAACGAGTACAAGGACAAGCTCAGCTACTTCCCGGACACGATACGCACCGTCGGTGAGATCGCGTCCGAGCTCGGCATCGGCCAGCCGATGGTTGAAAAGATACAAAAGCTGCCGGCCAAAACGCTCCAGAAAGTTATCGAATCGTACGAGAGTGACTTCAAGGGCCTGAAGGTGCTGAACCACGGTGACTTCTGGACGAACAACATCATGTTCAAATATCAGGGCAATGAGCTGATCGATGCCATTTTTGTAGGTCTATGCGTGTAGTTCGCTCGGTGGTTAACTTTGCACTGACACTTTCGCCTCTCTTCCGGTAGGTTGATTTCCAAAACTGTGTCGTCGGTTCACCGATCATCGATTTGGTGTACTTCTTGGCGTCTTCCCCGGCGTACGACGTGCTCGAAAAGCACCGGGACGAACTGATCTTCATCTACCACGAGACGCTTGTACTTCTGCTACAGAAAATGGGCTATGTGAAGTCCGTCCCGACGCTTCTCGAGCTGCAGGTTGAGCTGCTGAAGCATGGTTCGCTGCAGGTCATCTACGCCCTCACCGTATCCCCGTTCCTGCGCACGAAAGACGCACAAAACACACCCCCGATGCAGCCAACGCTGCACAGTCCCAACCAATCGGTGGACGTTAAGCAGATCCTGCGGGCGCACGCTCCCAACATCGTAGCCCAGCTGAAGGCTTACGAAATGATCGGACTGCTCGACTGGGGTGCACATGAAAGCAAAATCAAGGGTCTAATGTCTCGCTTCCAGCGTTAATTCGCTCACCGTTGAAGTAATGGTCCAAAATAAAAACGAACTGTAACTTGTCTAGACAAACAAACCCCTCCTTCCGGGATTTACTTACATTTCACTATTTCCAAATCATCCAGCGAGATCTTCGTGAGATATTTGTATTTGTTCGTGTCCAGTGTTGATGCAACGCTTCCCGGGCAAGTCCTGCGAGTTGAAGTTGAGGAAATATATCATCCGTGCAAAGCCTCACCAGGGCGCTGTACTTACATGTTCGTTTTTCGTATCGTTCCGCTCCTTCGCTTTATGCTCGTTATCACCAGTAGATCGTTGAAGAGGAAGAAACCCCGCTCTTTTCGCGTCATCTGCCCCGACGGCATGGACACCAGATCGAAAAGGAGGAAGGCACGCTCCGGCGTCACCAGATCGTTCATGCCCTCGATCACGCCCTCCAGCTCGCGCAGTGCCGTCTCACGCTGTCCATTCTCCAGCGCTTCCTTCTCCTTGCAGTTGAGAAACATCAGAATATCGTGCACAAGTTTTAGAGCTTCCTGCAACGGTTTCTGGTCTGGGTGTGCCACATCGGTGTGCTTTATCAGTCTTGTGAATATAAGTTCGTAGCTGAAACGGAAGAAAAAGCACACAAGCAACGAAACAGTCCAGAGTTGTTCTTCAACACGTGTAGTAGCGCCCGCATAATGGATACATACTTTGGAAACTTTTGTACGGGTTTGATCAGCAGGTTGTCCAGCGATAACTTGCCCTTATGTTCCCGGGCCATCGCTTCGAGGAATCTGGCGAAGGCAGGGCACTTCTGTCTCGCACTCCGGATTGCGTCCTTCGCTCGATTCCAGTTGTTCACGAAGGATGTGTACGTGTCTAGTATGACCGGTCGAGAGAACTACCCACAGGAGAGTTACAATTAGAACAGCTGCAATTCGCCAGCTAGCTAGCTACTAGGCTGTACTTACAACGTCGACAAACGCGTCGCCTATCATCTGCATCTTGTCCCAGGAGTCTAAGCGGCGGCGCAACTCTTCTAGGAACCGTTCGTGTATGTTCAGGATGGCCGGAACCATAAAGAATATTTCGTCCACCGTTTGCACATCCACCAGGCCGGAGTTTTCGGGAGATTTAAGCTGATTTAAATATTTCTGAAACAACAACAAAAAAGTGCATGTCACTTGAACGGGAACCAATTTCTGCTCTCCGTCGCTTACCAGTACTATGGTCTGCAGCGATTCCACGTACGACTTTTCGGTGTTGAAGAGCTCCACCACCACGTGTGTTCGTGTATCCTGAAGCAAAACGAATTGGAAGCAAAAGGCAACTTATTAGGTCACAGGACTTTGCGCTCTCATTTGCAACTTTACAGTCAAGCCCGTTCGATCCGCTTAGATTACAAAGCTGCCGTCAGCTTTATCACGGGCCACTGGGCCGGCAACAACGAAGCAACTGGATGGAGACCCCCTCGATCCCGCATCATCCCCATGTGCGCAACGGTAAAATCGGTAACTGAATTAAAATCTCATTTCTGTTAAAAGCTTTTCATGTTGCAATAATTGAATTTCCTTCACAACTTTTCTTACCGGTCGGCGAGCGGTTGTGGTTAGTGCTAGGAAAAAAGGGACACACGGAAGTCGCAGCGACAGTTGCTAGCATAGATCGATGGATGCATGAAAGGATGGATGGAATTTAGCTGGGAGCTGTGGGTGTTCCACACAGAATAGGGCCGACAGCATCTGCTTCTGGCGGCAAACCCCATTATGCGCTCACACGGTGCAGAAAAAAAAACATGAAAGCTCACTTGTACACTAGGGCACAACAATTTGTTATGGTGACGGTGTTGAATTTTCATGAAAGCATGGTGCACATTCATCCACGTTGCGCCGGATAAAGCCAGTATTTGTTTATCGATTGAAACCGTTGTCCCCGTGTTGGTATTGATTGAGTGTTGGTTTTTAATATAGCGACAAATATCCTTTGTTCATTCTTAATGTTACTATTTACTATTAGTACTATTACCAGGTAATATTTACGGATTATACAATGCTTAAACAAATAATATGTGATTGTTTTTTTTTTATGTAAACTGATTCCCAATATTTATTACAAAGTTTAAAAAGGTTATTCGTAACATTCCCTCTAATCATGCAAACCATACCAATAGTGCATTCAGCCCACAAATCAACAAAACACTTGTTGATACGCTGCACAGGTACAGCTGCATGTTTACGATCGAGTTCGTTGCAATCGTATGCGTGTGAAAAACTCCGCGATGGAAAATCTCCGCCGACTAGCGACGCGAACGCGACAAAACACGACGAGTGTTTATTGAATGGTTGTTTGTTGTATAAATAGCGCAAAATATGCCAACCCCTTTCACGCAGCGACCTTCACCTGTCGCCTGTCATCGGAGAGGCATAAAGTGTACAGGCTTCGAGAATGCACCCTGAAGGCGACCAATATACTGTTACGAACAGACCGCCGAAGGAAAACAAGGAACAAGAAACGTCTGCCCGAAATACCTACCCAGCCATTGATGATTTTGCATCCCTCATACTGATGCCCACGCAACACAAATTTCATGCTGGAAACATAATGGTCCTCGGGCAAGGTAACGCGCTTTATCTTCCCTTTCTCTCTCTCTCTCTCTCTCTCTCTCGCTCTCTATCTTTCCCTCAATCACTCTTTTTCTATCGCTCTCTTTCGTTCCTGTGACTATTGTGGTCGTGTTTGGCTGTGCTGTATTAATATTATATACCACATCGCCAACTTACATTATAGCAACTGATAACGTTATGCCACATGGTGTTTTCCGACGTGGATTTTGGCGTCCGCTCCGGGTCGTCCTCGGAGTCGGAACAGAAGTTGAGTGGCATCATGGCACGGCTCGCGGGGAGGTGTGGCGCGATGCGGAACTGCAGCAATTATTGCACTGCACAAAACTCTCTCACTGCACTTAGCGGCCGTAGCCGGAAGCTACAACAAATACGCACGCCTCACGTCACTCACAGGTTTCTTCTGCCTTCTTCCGGCCGTTGTTCGTACGAATCACACATCGACTAGCACCTGTTTCGTTCCGCAAACGCTACTACTTCCGCCATGGTTTCAGCGGCAACTATTAGGCCCATTTACGTGTCGCAACCGCACATCGCTAACACTGTGTTCGATCGACAGAAACCACCAACATTGTGGTTGCACAGGAGCACGTTTTCACAACTCAAGTCCACTGCTGGATGCTGGAAACGCGCACACATACACACATAGACACACGCGTGCGCACATACACACGTTTGTTCGTCAACACAGTAGCGATTAGCAGTTGCTACAGGTGTATTCCATCTCGGACCAGATATAGTTTGCCCCGGTGTGCGGGTGTATGGGGGCAGTTTCCTATTTAAGCCAAAACCCGATACACCGGAATCACATCACCGGACGCGGGCGCAGCAGGGCGGGTTGAAGAAAAACACCCTTCAACATCGACTCGTTTGACGTGAATAGATTTGCATTGGGGATGAGTGCTGAGCGTCCTGATATGGACTTCCGAACCGAAACCAATGCGAACCGTTCGATGCTAGACGTGCTAGAAGTATTTGCCAACTATCGCAATCGCTATGGTAACGGCACGATTATGATGGTAACTTCCGAAGGGAATATGAAAGACGGTGCTAGGAAGAGTATCAAGAGTAACTTCCGTTTTGCAGTCAGATGTTTGCCTGCAGTCTGCGTGGCCTTGGTTGGCTTTCACTAGCTCTATCTCTTCCTCTTGCCGTCACTGTTGGTGCCTCGGATATTGAAGCAGAAGGAAAGCAGCTGAACCCGGAACATCCCTGTAGCTTTATCGGGAAAGCAACAAATGTCTACTTTCCGGGTTCAGGAGGTTTACGTAGCTGACTGTTTCACGCCATTTTTGCACTATACGCTACTACTACTACTACTACTATTAAAAACCAATGTTTCCCCCGGCTGGTTACCACCGCGCAAAGTAAACACACGTTCGGTCGAAGCAACTCGTGAAAACTGCGTTGTACGGCATACCATCATACTCCACTGCTGGCTGGTATGCTGTGTAGCTTTTTTTTTTCTTCTCTCCCACATCATCTCTTCCCGCCAGCTTCCTGTATCTTCGCTGGCGTAGCTATTTCCCATTCTAGCGCCTTCGTCTAGCAGGAATCTGTTTTCGTCATCCGTCTCGCTCTCTGGCCCCATTGAAATTGGCTGGTTTTCTCCAACACTTGACACCAACACATGTTCAGCGCCACATCGGAAGCGACGCTGTTGAGGTTTTTTTTTTTTCAATTTTCCATACCTACCCATTTGTCCCCGTAGTAGCACGTAAGCAAAATAGAGCACCATAGTAGAATAACAATGGTACCGTTGCACCCCTCACCCCTTTGCAGCCCATTGCTCTTGTGGTAGTAGCATTCTCTCGTTCAATATTCAACTGTACCGATTAACCATCCCGCTTTTCCGCACACGAGATGCACACCATCGAACTAATTCTCCAAACTCATTTGCTTTGTTACGAAGAGCATCGGCGTTTTCCTACCGATTTGCTCTCCTCTCTCGCTCTCTCTTTTTCTCTCTTTTTCTTCATCCCTCTCTCTGTCTTTCACTCTCATTAAATTAGCGTCTGTGCGGAAAA
The DNA here is from genome assembly GCA_000956215.1 of Anopheles farauti No. 4. Classification (NCBI taxonomy): domain Eukaryota; kingdom Metazoa; phylum Arthropoda; class Insecta; order Diptera; family Culicidae; genus Anopheles; species Anopheles farauti No. 4. The sequence goes on along the minus strand of JXWZ01005148.1, from coordinate 889 downwards.
CTTAACTCAGGAACGACTTGGAACCGATTTTTCACCAATCAGAAGTGATCGAAACGTTTGTGGTTGCTTCACTCGTCGAACTGACAGTTAATTTTGCTTGTGCTCGTGCTATTATCTGATGGAAGATTGGTGTACTTTTACTACCAACACTCCTATGCCTCGCAAACGTTGGCGTCGGTGTTTTGCTTAATATACTCGCTAATAAACCGCCATCCGTTTTGAACATGAAACAAACGTCGAGCACCGTACGTGTTGTTGAAAAAGGAGCACGAAGCAAATGCGGGCACACTAGCCAGCCAAACGACGGCAAGTAAAATCAAGGGAAAACTGAAAACATGTTCGTAACATAAAAAAAAACAGTTTCCAATACTGGCACAAAACGACAACAACGATGGCACAAAGGCAATGGTTATAGATAAGTAATAAATCTTTTGCGAAGTTATAAATACACCCGAACAATGGCCGAAAGCATATCAACGTCTGTTTAAAAATATCTTTGTGTGGCGAGCGTTTTGAAACCATCAATGAAATGTTTCGTGTTTCTTTTTTGGTTGCATCAGTTCAGGTACTTACTGGCGTGATACTAACGCCTTCCTACGCACTTTGGGCTAATGCTGATGGGAAAACCATCCACCGGCGGCATACCTATCCTGATGGGAAGGTGTTTAGCTTAAGGTGTTTCGCCTCGTTCCCATAAGCAAACCGCTCCTGCTAGCTGGCTAGCTGACTCCTCTACATGCGAAAATCCAGACAGACGAGCAACAAAACTCACGTTGTGTGAAGCGCACGGTACTTGTTGATTGGTCTCGTTCATTCCTTCGCCATTGAACATGAAAACATTGCTTTTGCGCATGACCCCAAATTGTCTTTACACACACACACACACATA
>JXWZ01005144.1:0-23185 GCA_000956215.1 Anopheles farauti No. 4 | reverse complement strand
CGGCCGGCGTCTCGCCGATGCAAACCGATCCGCAGCTGACGGAGCTGGCACCGGCGCTCGGTGCGATCACCAAACGAAGAAGGTAATGTGTCGCCTCTGTGCAATGTGAATGATCCGGCATGGTCGCGGGAATAAAAGCAGTAAATCGGTTTATTTAACAAGATATCTATGGTTGATTATATGTAAAACAAGATATCTGTGGTTGATTATATGGAATCTAATCGATCAGATTCTATTAGGCATCAAGTCTTAAATCGATGATATTTCGATTTCGTTTCAAGACCATGCCCAGAATATAACTTTTTATGTCTCTTTAATGCTCCGTTTCATGTACGCTTTTAGTTATGAACTAAAAGCTGCTCTCTCAATATAAAATGGAATTGATTTTTTCATTATTTTCTTAACCATTTAATAAACCTTCTTATCCTTTTAATAAAAGCTGGGTTACATGCATCGATTTATACGATTATCAAACGATTATTAACGATTATCAAATATCTTCTTTTGACATTGTGGAAATGTAACGACGAAATCCATTCTTTTGAATATGGGTAGGGTATAATAACCTAAGTAGGATAAGTATTTGGAAAAGAAATGTAAACAAAAAAGATTATAATGATTTGTGGAAAATGAAAAGAATGTTTTTGAATAGTTTGTTTCCTGTCTGAAATCTTTACGATATCTATTATCATATTAGCACAAAGTTGTTTCCTTTTGCAACCGTTTTGCAGCAAACATACATTAGAAAAGTCTCAGTGAACATCAACAACAGGAAATCTCTGCATTCTACCGCTTTACTGTCTGGAAGAGGGTATACTACTACTTGCTACCGGAATTTATTATCCTATATTAACATAAAAAAAAACCTCGCCTCTCGACTCATCGGTCGGTGCGGCTCTAAAAAACAAGCAGTTAAAGTCGCAAGCCAGCAACAGCAGCAGTATCATCGTCGCTTGAGTGTCGTGTTGCGGTCGGCTCTGCGGTGGCAGATAAAAACTGTACGATAAAACGCGCACTCCTTGTTGCCCCGCGCTCTCGCGAATCCCTCGGCCATGTGTTGCGCTGTTAGTCGCCTGGCGTTGCGGCAGGAATGCGCGACCGACGGCTAGAGTGGAGCGGAAATCGATGCAGAACCGTAACTGCACTTCATAACAACAACAGCGAGAGAAGAAAAAAAAAACGTCCCTAAGCGCGCGCATTGAACAAGTATTAATTTACTTGCTTCCTCGCACGCCGTCTCGCTGAAATGTCGCACCCTTCATTGCCGCGTCTCGATGCCTTTTCGGTTAGTTTTGAATACCAACCCGTCCCCCGCATCTCGTTTTAGAAGGAGAGCTTCTCCTCGATCGTCTTACACGCTGCTGCATTCCAACCAGAGTAAGACGCAGCAGGACAGCACGCGGAGTAAATAAAAAAAAGAAAAACAACGAAAACACCGAACACCGAACAAATCTTTTCGCAATTTACACTTTCCGCAGCGTCATAAATTTAGCGCGCCTCGAAGAATCTTCGTTCCGATTGCTCGCTGGTGTGTGTGTGTGTGTGAGAATCCGCGCATTGCTGCTGTTGCTGCTGCCTTCACCGTGGACATTGTCCTGTTGTGCCTGCATTGACCTCTTTTACTGGCTCGCTGCTGGGGCACGGAGAAGGGTGAGGTTGTTTGGGAGGTAGTAAACCCATCGTCAGATTTTGCGTCGGGCACCACCTCTTCCGTCCCATTGGGTCATATTTACAAAAATATTATGATAGCAATAAAATTTTATGTACTCTTCCTCGCACCCCACGTCCTTGCCAAGACGATGGCTTTTTGTGCCTTTCAAGACGGGAGTGGAGGAGGACGAACAAAAAAGGACAAACGTGAAGAAAAACGCAAATAACCGTTTGTAAGTGGAAGCTTCCTTTAAGGGTTTTTGTTCTAATGCGCGTAAACGAAAGGAAAAAAATAGAATATCAATACGTTTTGTCGTCAAAGTATCAATTACTCGACGCGACTCTTGGTGGGCACTCATTTGGCTTTCTATTTGTCTCCCGCTTTATGGTGCTCTTTCGTTCGCACGCACCAGTTGTAAAGTCGTCTCCGTTTTTGCTTTGTTTTCGTTTCAAAACAGAGGCTCGATTGATTTACGAAGGCACCAGCTGCTCTAACTGGTATTATTTTTATTATTTACACCTCGCATCCTGCAAGCAGGGCGCAGCTCTGTTGCGCTTGCTGGCTTAACTCTTCTCCTGCAGGCACAATTGGTTCTTGGCTGTTGGTTTTTGTTACAAACGATATAATGTTTCTATTTTTCTTCCATCCATATAACCCCAGCATCAAGTCTCTCGACGGCCGTGTGATTGAAAAAAAAAACTCCCACAGATAATGGAAAAGCGTGAAAAGAGTATTGCCTCTTTAACAAGAGAATATTATTTTCCTCTGTGACTCAGTTTGTTTAGTGAAAGCGATAGGCTTCTCCAATTCTACCGCATCGTAATCGAAGCAGAAAAGGAACAAAGAGATCCTTGTTCTACTACTGTTGCTGGTGAACAGTGTGATGAATAATTTATTTTATTTCGCCACGGTTGCATTCATCATCATCCCCCTGCACTCCATTAATAGATCATCCGCACCAGCACGATCACCGACGAAGAGGGTAAAGAGTTTATCCGCGTCTAGCGTTATTTATGGAGCCGATTTGGAGTCCGTTCGTACCGCGCGGAGTTGCATCTTCATCCGTGCCGTCGTCGTGGGACCCTTTTTATCGAGCTGCTGCTGCGCTCGAGTCGTCCTGCTGCGCATCGGGTCGGTCTCTTAAATCTGTAATAAATTAAATTTAATGTTATGTTATCTCGCTGGTCCATTCCGTTCGGCTCCTTACCCCTGGATTGGTTACCCTCCTCTTCCATCGGTTCAGTGTCCTCCTGTTCAGTCTCCCAAATTAGGGCTGCTGTCCGCTCTCTTGGTGCAAAATGCAAAACAAAAAAAGAATAAAGCAAAACGAAAAAAAACGCCAGAAAGGATTACAAAGAATGGTCCTGGTGAAACATGCGCCAGTGATTTCACTATCGACCAAAGAACACCCTTCCTTCCACTCTGCACCCCTTCTATCTTGCTCTCTGTCAGGGGGAGGATCGAATTCTTTCTGATCGTCGCGTTGCGATCGTGATTCGCCGCGTTGTCTCGCCGCGTTTGGTGGCATGCGAATGCGAATTGAAATAAAGCAAGAGAGTGCAGCGTGCGCGCACGCGCGTGCAACTGTGCTTTTTTGCTCGTGTTGCTGTACTGGTGCATCTTCCCGCAGCGAGGCGGCTGGGATCGGATTTGGTGATGTGTTTCATGCTCTTATTCTGTTTGTTTCCCGTGCTTACATCTGTTATCGGTGCCAGAAAAGTTGCAATTGATTCACTTCTAGCTGGATTGAATTGGATATTAGTTACAGTGGATAAAGTAGTTTGAAACATGAAATTTAAAAGAAACGGAATTTGTGAATTGCTACATAATTTTAAATTTTTTTTTTTGACAAATCATTACTCAAAATGTCTTTTATAGAGGCTAGAGCGGAATATTTAGTGCAACTGAACGGTTATGAATTGAGCGTAAATGTTTAAAACTCTTTCAGAGAAGGCTTCGTAATAAACGAAATCATTCGCTGCCTTCGTGATTTCGGTTGCGATGCAATTTTAAATAATTTTTGCAATATATCAAACTTTAATTTACGAAATGACAATTCACGACATGGGTGCTGCCCAGTAAGGGGACCAGGGTCAGTCATGCTTTTAAGATTGACCCTTCCTTTGTTGCCCTTCGGGGGCTTCCTTCGGCAGGAGACGATTCTTCAGACGTGTGGGGTGGAGGAGGAACGATCATGAATCGTACGTGTTGTACGTTCGGCATTGGAAAGACATTTCTCCACTCGACGCCTGCCAACCACCACCGCCGCATATTCTGACGCCTTTGATGGTGTACCGGCGTGGGAGCCGATTTGGATAAAAAGGAGCGTGGAGTAGTTTTTTTTGTTTTACTTCACGTGCCTTTTGCGTGCGATGCATTATTTTGAACTGACGCGTGGGTGCCGGTAGACTCTTGATTTCAATTTTATCGAGATAATAAAAAAAAACTTTCCGCGAGAAAACCAATAATCAATGGAATGATAATTGAAAATGAAATCGTGTTTTCAATATAATGAATTATAGTACTGAAGTATGTTTTGTACCTTGGACGCATGAAATATGGTGTAAATGACGCATATTCACTTTAAGCAAATCATTGGCGCAAAAAATAACAAAACGGTTAATTCAAGATTTAAAAATTAACACAAAGTTTGTTTCAACTAATGGCCCACACCACTGCAAAATGCATTGTTTACTAAACAGCACTTTGCGCTTGTTACCACGGATCTTTTGGCGTATCATTTCACGAGTAAAATATTGACGTATGATAATCCACGCGCTATTAGCATTGGCAATAAATTATTACAATAATTATTCGGTAAATTTAACTTTTCTTTATAGTCGCTTCAGCCTCTCGAACGGGGCGTGCCCATTGTGCGACAAACCATCATGGAAACGGGCGAGAGCGTGCGCGCCCTCGCTAGTGCGGGAGAGCGAGAGAGCGAATAGGCGGTTAGGCCCCGCCCACCGGCTCGCGCTTAACACAGGCGCGCAGTTTTTACATTTTTCATGTGATTTTTTCGCGCCAAAAGTTTGTGGTGTGTTGTTATTGTGTTGTCCTTAATTTTATGCTTGTGTTTGTATATGAGAGAGTTGAATTTTTTTGGTGGTTGGTTGCTTTTTAATTCAAGCAACTCGCGTGTTATCGTTTTATGCACTTCTTTCGTATCTCTTTCTAAAGATGTGATCCGCATTACTTCACCGGTTTCAAACGTGCATGTTGAACGGTTATGCGGTTATAAAATCATTATTTACCATGTTGGGAAAATTTAGCGGGGAGCGAAACTGCAGATAAAGCCATAGTAAAAATACACTAACAATGCTAACAATTATTTAATTTTTTCACTCAATAATGTAAAATGTGACAAATGTGGAAGAGTGACATTTTTTACTTAATATCAAACAATCTAATAAACTCGTTATAAATTCAACATTTGAACACCTCTCTACACAATCGCTTAGGTCACTATCGGATGCATTTGATCGTATTTTACACTAGCATGCAACGATCAAATGCCGATAAATCAGTGATTCCATCTGTCCTTTTGGTGTGCGCAGCTAGACTGGCTAGATATCCCATTCAATCGCATAAAACGTTTCGTTCCATCTAACCAAGAAGCTGTGCTCATTAATGCGCAGTCACACACGGCATCACGTGCATAGGGGTATAGAAAAAGAGAGAGGGAGGGCGAGACAAACGTTTTCCTATAAAAACAGTTTCAAAAGACTTAGGAAGGAACAAACTTCAAAACTGAACCCACAGTCGAAGGTTCAGAGTGCTTTTGTGTGTGTGTGTGTGTGTGTGTTTTTTTTTTACTAAATCCTTTCTACGGGGTTCCTGTTGCATTGGTTGTCCACGAGCAAGGCCTCCTGATTCAATCTCTCCGAGCGCAAAACGCCTGGCACACCGACTTGACCAGGCAGCGAGAACATAAATTATGGAACTAAGCATTTGCATATCAATTGACGCTAGTCAGGCATCACCACACATACAAACACTGCTTCAGTTTTAGGGTTTTCGGATAGGGGTGGGTAGTCGGGGTCGCTTCTGAGGAACTTCGCACCCTCAGAAGGACCTACTTCGTACGCAATCGGTGCCGCACATGCATACACACGGGAAGAGACCGTTCGCGCTTACTTACAACAAGTGGTCAATTATTGGACACGCGGAAGCGTAGCGCTATACCTTACGAAAGTCGTCGTTTGCGTGTGCCCGTCTTGAGAGAGTTTACTTCTTTTGAACCACGGTACTTCCCAATGAAGGAAAGTGGGGGTAACTTGTTTCCCTTTAAATGACGTTTAAGAACGCAATGCGGATGTTTTCGTGCTCTCAAAATAACATCTTAATATTTATTGATCAAAAAATTCTTCGTGCTACAATGTTGAATGCAAATGTTTATTTCATATGTAATATCGGTAGGGTTTAGTTCGGCAAATAATTCACTTCTGCTTCCAATTAGATGATTTGCAACTCACGTTCATTGTTTGTATTTTGAAACTTGATTAAAATATGTTAATAGTGTGGCATTGACCGTGCATATCACAATGTTCTTCAGCGTTATGTCAAAATCATGACATGAAATAAATATAATATAACTCTTTCATGATCGGGTTGTAAAGTAAAATATTGTTTTCAGCAATGCAACCTTTTGTTAACAGTAAGCTTATTAAAAATATATGCCAATGGTTATTGCAATAAAATTACAATAAAATTACAGCTATAGAACAAAATACCGCTACAAACATTCCAGAGTACAACCTTTTCATAGATACTGACGGAAATCTGGATCGACACAAATAATAACATTAAAAAATTGTTTAAATTGAAGTTTTCACATTTTCTCATGTTTCTTCTCTGCTTTCTGTTTCTCCTACAGGTACGTTTAGCCAAATCTTATCCCAGGCTTGAAAAAAATCGGAGCAACAATGTGGTATGTTTTTCTGCATTTATGATTTAATACGCTGCATTTTTATTTTAGTTTAACACGATGGGTAGGGAGAGAGCATAATTTTAGCCCGTTGACGCAGGCGAGGAAAAGGTCTAAGTTTATGCTGTCTATTTTTATAACGTTCGATTGTGGAAGCTAAATTTAACTTCGCTTAAAGTGACAACCACGCGTCGGGTCGTTGGATAATTAATCGAACGTGTGATAGAGCTGAATAATTGATGTGAAAATGGATAAAGCTTCCAGCTTCTTGGGCGACGATAATTTTCGGACTTTGTTGGAGCTAAAAATAACACCAAAAAAACAACACCAAATGTTAGTCCGTTAGTTTGACTGAACAGGTGAACAAGTGCTGGGCACCGTTTGGTTCATTGTGCCTAATTTTGGGTACGGATGAGATAAAATATTCTTCCTTACAATGTGTGCAAATGGGTCTTGGACACTGAGGTACCTGGTGCGCCTGATTCAACTGAACCACAACTAACTATTGTCTTGAGAGTGTGTGTTTTTGGTAGTGGACTTCTTGTTCCGCTGGCCTGCTTGTTCCCGAAAACTACACCCGAACTCTCTTCTTGCTTCGTGGCACCAATCAACGTATAAATTTGTGTTAAATAAACAAACACCACCTGCAGCTGCGGCTCGCTTATCGGCTGACCGTGTTCGTTATACCCGAATTTTATAACCAGCCTTGATGGTACAGTGCAGGTTAATTCGAGAAAAAGCGTCGACATGATCGTTTTATCATATGCTCACACACGCACACACAAGCTCCTGCTAGCAGGAAGTCAAATAACTCGAAAGATTGCACGCCCTTCACGTGTGCAAATTAAGGAGGTTCCGCAAGACGGTATTATTTATTCAACTAACAGAATCAATAATTATTATGACTAAAAGTGTGGCTGTTGCTAGTGCAGTCCAAGAATTCGCTGCGCGTCTCGTTCTTAATGAAACTTCCCTACCACCGTGTTCGGGTTGTTCTTGTACCTCTCCTCGCTCCCACTCGCACCCGGCTAGTTTTGAAGTTGCTGTGCGCCTTAGGAAAATGATATCCTATGTGTTCTTGTCTCCCCAGCCGGCAGCTGCGACGAAAATTTGTTGGTTCATTTGCGGAACATAAACCGACGTCTCGTCGTCTTCTTCTTTTGGGGGTTTGAGAGAGCAATGATGTGTGCGCACCGTTACCGATTCCGTTCCCGACAGGAAGACATCCAGGCTTCGGCTGGTTGAAGGGGGTTGAGAAGGCAATAAGGAATAATTATGTATGCATATGAGGCAAATTTGGCGAGAGATGGTGCGAGGGCCGCAAATGAAGCCATTTAATATTCAAAATGCTTCACGGACCACCAGAACTACTAGTGCACGACGAAGACGTCGTTGTCGCTGGTTTGCTCGGGTTTTGTTCGTTCGTTTCGGATGAGCTTTCAATGAGCAAATATGTCCCGCCGCGCGCGCACCGCGACGTTGATGATGGATGTGGCGTATGATCCATTTGTTGGGGAGTAATTCCGTTTCCGTAGCTTAATTTGACAGCGTAAGGATAAACAGGTTAAAGATCCCTGTCTCGTGCTGCCCGTACGAGTCTGTGGTTGGGTTTCTTGCGTTACCCTGACGGTCGTGAAATAATTAGTTTTGTTTGTCGCCACGGAGTAGCTAATTGCTAGTTGCGATTGCTGGAAGCATCTCTGACGAGTGTTTTTATTAATATTAAATATAGCAGATTTTCTTGCTCAAGCTTTTACTCTGTCGCATGTATATCGCTCCGTCGCTGCTGGTAGTAATTGTAATTTTTAAGTAGTATTTTCCGTGTCCAAAGTTCTAACAGTAAACGTTTTTTATGTGGCCAAACCATATATGCATAAGTTTGATTATTCTTATTTTAGTTATTTTTCGACTCGATTGATGATTGATCTCCATTAAAAAAAATTCATTTATCTAACAAAATTCGCGAGGCATTAAGATCTATTGAATTTGAGAAATTGTTTTTGATTTAAACAGCCAATGCTATACATGATTGCATTCGCATCGGGAATTAATCTACAAAGATTCAGGAATTATTAATATTTGTGTTTCCCGACCCACGGATTCATCTAATCGATAGGATTCAAGCGATACAAAACTTATCTGAATACAAAATCTATTGTTAACCTATTGAATATATATTTCATGCGTTTGACAATCTGGCGCCACCATTTTTTCTTTATAAAACAATTCTTACAATTTATACAACATTGTTATTTTTTTATATTAAATTATCTTCTAATGAAATCTTTCGATCGTCAATCGTCCGTATCCCTCCGTATCCGTGTATCATTTTACATTTTCGTATCAACACCACTTGTTGGTTTCAGCTCATACAAATGTTCCAACCTTGGCGGTGGGAGCATAAATTTAACATAATTTGAATAATTTAGCAGCAACGCCTACTGCAAACCGCCAGCAGAGCAGCGCGCTTTACGGTAATCGACAATCAATCGAGCTAATTCGATCGTTCAGAGGCAGAAGAAGGGGGGGAAACGATCGCTGGATCGCGCCGGAATAGGGACGAAGAACGGAAGCTCGGATTACTTCGTCGAATCGATTAACAACCTATCACATTCCTATCGTGCTTAAGCGAAAAACCACCGGCGCTAAAACAAGGATAGGGGAGAAGGGGGGCGAGGGGAGCTCGGTTCAATGCAGTGCTTTCAGTTCTACAATTCTAATGCTTTCTTCTTACCGCTCATTTTGGAATTTATTTACCTTTAAGCATTTTTGAAATATTTTCCGTACCGTTGTTTAAGCCCATTTGATCCACGCAAAAAAATGTGTGTCCGATCGGTTAGCCGTCGATGCTCGAAAACCATGCTCACACAGCAAGGGACGAAACATCATGTGCATTGTTTTTCGATATGTTCCAACAATTTCTTGTCCACATTCCATTTCATTCTCTCTCTCTATCTCTCGCTCTCCCTTGCGATCAGTGAATGAGAACGTTCGATCCGGGATAGTTTATGGAGCACGGCACGAACGGCTAATCGCCTGTGTGTTTCGTTGCGAAGTCCTGCTGGGACCCATGGTGAATATATGTGTGCTTACGTTTGACTGCTTTCGAAAACATCGTGTGACCTTACCGGGCACGGATTAAAGTGCTCTTCTATTTTTATTGAAGAGTTAAAATCAAAAGGATTCAAATCTTGCGAATCTCGAAACAAGAGTCAAATTTCAGAAATTGATTAAAACAAATAAAACAATTATTTTCGTGTATCTTGTATGTAATATGTTTACAACTTACGATACATAGTAGTGAGAAAAAAACGTTTTAAAATATATAAAACATTGAATGTTTTGTTTCTTCATTACTGTCTTGTTTCAAGCCCATTCTCCAGTCGCTGACAGACGCCAGACGGAATGGATCGGCGCAATCGGCATAGTACTTTGTCAAACTGAAGTCTACCTTTCAGCGGAAATAAACGCATGCACGCACGCTCACGCACGTGTGTGCAGTTTGCATTGGGAACCCCCTCACCACCTTCTCACGTACACAATGCATCCACCCGGTAGGGGGCCGCTCACCGTCGGGAGCGAGTACAATACCGTGCGCCGATTGCATGCGCCCGCTGCCGCTGGCTGGCAAGTGAATGCACAAATCTCAACCCGACGTCTGTGTCCACGATCGGTGCACCTACTGGCTATTTCCCAGCGGGCTCTCTCTGTCTTGCTATCACACACAAACGCATACACACCCTCGCGCCATATTCACGCTGATGCTGATGTGCATCGCGCAAACAATGCAACGAAATTTATGGCCCGAAATTAAACCTTTTTCGGGTGGTGGGAGGATGGGTTGGCCAAGTAAGGTGGTGGCGACTGGGCTGCTCTCAGAAGCCGACGCATTGTCGGCGCAAACCAGCGCCTGATGAAGACGGGAATTTAATTTACCCAATCACAAGTTATTGTAATTTTAATGCAAGCGCTTTTCGGAATGCAAAAACGGGGCGTGCTTTGTGTGACGCTTTTTTGTGGGCGGGCGAGGGGACGGTTGGTGCAATTTCGGATTTTGGATTGGGGCTCGATGGGCTTGCAATTACACTGCTTCCTCGCGGCACGCACACAATAAGGGATGCAGTTAAATATCCTGTTTGGAACGCGGCGTACCAACCAACCGTTAGTATCATGTGTTGCCTTCCAGTTCGGCTTCAGTCGTTCTGTCTCTCTTTCTCGTTCCCGCTACCCGATCAATCGATTCCCATCGCTTCATCGCCCTTCAAACATCGACATCGAGCGAATTGAAACATCACGTCATTACCGGGATGCAAAATTTTCCCCGCAGTTGAAGTACGTCACAGGTTGCTGCTGCATTTCGTTTCGCTTGCGCATTCACAGCCGAGCGCGTGCGACAACATACACACCAAACGCCGTGCACCTTTCGCCGGGCGCCAGGGCATACCCCCGCACCATTTGCCTCCCCGAACGGTCAGTGCAGTCGGTATCGCCCTTACAAGTGCCCTAAAATAATAAGGGATGATTATGCTGATTACTATTGTATGTAAACCCGACGGTCAGGGAACGGGGAAACGGTCGGTTCCGAATATTATATGCACAATGACGCCGGTTCGGTTCAGGCAAGATTGATGTCACGTAACGGGAACGACACCCGTATTTGTGGCGATGTTGGTGGTGGTGGTGGTGCATGTAAACGCATGCTTGCGCGCACCGCACCGCTTGTTTGCAATTAGTTTTACGGCTCACTTGTGCTTTCGCTTCACCGTGTATACTGCAGCACAGTGAGTCCCTGTCCTTGCTTGGAACAAAATTGGTAGAACAATTTTGCTAATATAGTTCTTCATTCAAACATACAGCTAAGACACTAAATACTGCTCTCAATATTGCCTAATAATTAATAATGGCGTATGTAAGCAATAAATCGTATTTAAATTCCCTTTGGCAGTGGCAGTAGATTTTCTAGTTCTCATCGGTCCTCTCAACTCAGTCTGCCGAGTTTCTTTTTCTAATTCGCAATTTGCCTGTGAATTTGCATTGCGCTACGTTATACTCATGCCCAAAAGATTGTTGTCAAAATTAAATCCTTGATTGTAATCCGAATATGTTGTTCTTGATATGATGTATAGAGACTTTCAGCCGTTCCTTCTTCTTATGACTTCTTAAACTGAATAACATACGTAAAATGATGATGAACAGGCTCTTCTCGCTTAATACAAGAATTATCAATTTGTTTGTTTGAAGCAGAACAATAATACAAGCGATAGAATAGATTTAACTTACAATCCTGAACGATTCCCACTATTATCTATATTTTATTTTATCCTGCATATGCTCCCTTACAGTCCCAAAAGTTAATTTTTCGACTCACAAAATCTTGATTAATCAAAAAAATTTATAATATTCAGAAGATGTATAGAGGTTTATAAGTTCACCTGCCATAGAACATTTTATCCTATACTCGTATTCTCTCTACTGCACCCTAATAAATAATTTATTTTAAATTCGATTGATAGGCTTGTCGGGCGTTGGATGTTTGTAAAAGATTAGGAAGATCGATGCCGTGTCGGGTTTTTCGAGTTGTTCAGATTATTTATCACTGAAACACCTCGACAAAAACGGTCACCCACTGTAGAAAGTGATCGGCGGCAGTCTGGCGGCGATCTGGTAAGCGCGACCTGCCTGCCAATAAACGCTTAATAACAATAATAAAGCACGCAAATCGGGTGACTTCAACGATCACTCTCACTCGACGACGGAGATCGTAACAGTAACCGCCATTAGCATGACGTTTTTGACCTCGCTCGATTGCACTGCACTGCACCGGCTAGTGTAGTTTTAATACAAGCTGGTCGCCCTGCTTGGGTTCCTTTGGGTTAACGCTCGGTGTTTTCAGCTCAGAATCGAAGGTATAACATTATCGATGTGTTTTTTTGTTACGCGACACGCGTTTGAGATGCCACTTTGTAATTATGACAAAAAATATTGATCAATGTTGAGATATAAACAAATAAAAATAATTATTGGCAGTGTAATATTTTCGAAATGATATGCGTATTAATGATGAATATTAGACAAGCCATACAGCTATCGAAATCAGATGATTTAATTCATTCCTTGCTGTGAGTTTATAGGTTATCCCAGTGAGTATTTTTGTTTGAGTCTCTCATGCTTCTTCTTGTTCTCTTACATGGTGATTAAAGTTTTATAATGATACATTACTGTATTAATTTTTGAAATTTTCGGTAAGAGCGAAAGCATCGTAGCACATTCTTGATTAACGATAGAGAAAGAGAGAGAGAAAGAGAGTAAGCATCTCTCATGATTCATCCGACACTGCTCAACATGGAATCATAATTCGCGTGTTTCGTTAACATGTAAAATTAACGGTAAATGCCTGTTTATTGGAGCAGCAATTTGCAAAAACGGTACCGTTCTTCGGGATACATTGTTTTTATACATGGAAAAGCGAGACGGAAAACGCGAGTCCTTCCCACGGGAGATGTTTGAATGTGTGTATGTTCAAAGCTAACACACAAACACACATATTCACACGGCTTGCGGTACAACAAACGCATGAGGTGAATATGCAAATGTGGGGGATATTCAATTATTGGATTTCTATGTAAATATTTCAATTTGGAATAATTATTATATGCAAATTAGGTGGGACTTACTGTCGCTGTCGCTGTGCCCTTGCTGTTGTCTGTGAGGCACTCCCTCCCAGCCTCACTCCTGGCTACACCGATGACCATGTATCGGTCACCTCCTGTCACCTCGCTACACAAGCGTGGAAAAAGGATGCGAAAAAATGAACTAATTCACCACTGAACTCTAGCGGTGGTGGCTAGAGTCGCGGGATGTGGCTTATTAGAGTGCGATGTTTTTGCCACTTTCTCTCCATCCTATTCACACTCCCTCCCCTGCCGCAATTCCTACGTTAGGTTCAATAATGGGGCGCAAGGTGACATATGGTTGTGGTTAGACCATTAGTGTGTTCGCACCGTAATCGCGATTTCAAAATTGCATCACTATGGTATGTGTTTTTTTCTATGCTGGAATATAACGCACAATTTTGGACAAAAATTTAGCACACAATTATTTGTAAAAATATATTTTTTTTATATTCGGCTGTTATTGTTTAAACAGCCGAAACGATTTTTTCGCTCAAGCACTTTTATACAAGAACAATGTTAAATTCCAGTAAATTATAGGATATTTTATAAACAGTAAAAGAGTTATCAGCTCGATCACGAACTTCAATGCAATGAAATTCACAAACAGACTGGTGAAGTGCTCTTTAAAAAAATCTGTTTTAATAAGTTATTCCTTTAGAATAATTAACCAGTTGCGCTTGCTTTGCTCAACACTGTAATATAATTCACCGTTTATATGAAGGATTCGAAGGATGTATATGCGCCGGTGAACTGCACGAAGTGTAGGACGCAGGATAGGTGAAGTCTAAATTTGATGAGCCACAATAACATGCAAATCAAATTATCGACCGCAATCAAACCCGCGTGTAACATGCAGCAATAAACCTTGTTTATCTATCGGCTGACTGGTAGGGTGCCTAGTGTCCTCAACCACGCGTAGTCTGTATGTGTACCAAGTGTGTACCAACGGTACACATGCTATGGTGGTGGTAAGCGGATTTGAAACTTTTATTACACTTTACACTTCAAACGCGGGGTACGACGGGTATACGGTACTGGAAAAAAACTGAAACTTTGTCCGCTCCAGAATGTTGTCAATTGATTTGAATATGGGACAATGCCTTTACTCGTCTTGGAAGTGGGAGGCTATAACGCTGCAACAATGACGCTTCGGTAGTTGCTTTTTTATTGCTCACAGCCTATTTTTACATTACGCACTCACTCTCTATCGCAGCACACTTTCGAAGCCGCTTCAGTTTCCCAAAAATTCCCCAACCATCGGTAAGGTACTGATGTTTACTGCCGAAAAGATTATGCATGCACAGAAGTTGCAGGAGGGGGAGTGAGCGAGGCAAGTAAAATCATTCAAATCATCCCTTCCCACGCTGCCTAGCTGGCGAGCTGGAAGTAGGAGAAGGAAGAGGATACGGTTTCGGTTTCGGGATTGCTATGAAAATTAACAGTCGTGACTAATCATCGACGCATTTTTATTGACGTGCTGCTGCTGCTGCTGCTGGTGGTGGTGGTGCTGCTAGTGCTGCTGTCCATTGCTTTTGGGGGTAATTTTAGCGGTACTCTGTTGTGCCCGGGCCGATCACTTCAATATGTGTGGTTGCGCGCTCGGTGCCATTGCTGCCCGCGTCCTATTCCACCCATACACGGTACAGTGTATACTGTGTATCCTCAATCCCCTTTCTTCGGTAGGGAAATTACGCGACTGCGGCTACGTACATACGTGTGTGTGTGTGTGTGTGGGCATAGCCAAAACCATCAATGCTCGGAAACTCATGAATAACCATGATTCATCCAAATGGGCACCCGAAAGCTCGTACCGAGTCAGAATACTAATTCCACCAACCGAGCCGCTGCCAAGTGGTAACGTTGGTAGGTGTACGCGCGCAAAGTAACGCTTCACAGTCCTGATTTTGCCTGCCGGTGGCGTTGTGGTAGGAGAGGTCCTAACGTGCCGCTGGTGAGCTACACCCCTGCCCTCCTTGTCTCAGTGAAACGACAAAAAAAAACAATCACTTCCACGTCACTGTTGCGGCTCGGTCGCTTCGTAGTGTCATCATTATTCGAAGCGTTAGAGAGAAAGATGGATTTGCTTTGCCGCTGGTTGAAGTGGTACTTCAAAAATGAGCTAAACATTTCATTTTATACCTACACAACGCTTTTTTGTTGTATAGTTTTATGCATTTGCTACATTTTGACGTTTTTTTTTCGTCAAATGAATATTCTAATTGCGCTAAAATATGTATCAATTAAACTATTAGGTGCACCGCAAAGTTTATCCATGACATTTTTTTATATGGCCAGAACGTCACGAACAATCTTTCCAATGTACACAATTTCGCCGAAATGAATTTAAAGCCGTTTGCAATTATTTTCTAACGGTTGGGATAAATAATTTTAATACGTTTTTGGATCCTGCGCTAGAAAGCAGATAGATAAGCAGAGTCACTAATAGGTTCGTATTAAAGAGAAGAATTGAAATCTAAAAAAGCTGTACCAAATTTAAATTAACACCAGTAGAATGCGTGTTGAGCAATTTGAAAAGTGTTGTCATGATTTAGAAATGTTTCAAGTGGCAGGTGGTCTGAAAATTTGTGAAATGAAGTGAAAATTTAATCATTAATTGGGAAACTCAGTTGCGCACCCAACATACAAATATCGCTTTAGCACGATTTTGGTCCTTAAAACTGCGGAGAGCGACCGGTGCATCGGGTCGAACCGCCGGAACACCAATTATTGCATCGAATTGGTGTGTGAAATCGGAAGGACGTGTTTGCAAATAAATCGATCGTTCGCTCAGCTCCGCGTTTGAACCGAACGACGCTGGGCAACCATCAGTGCGTGTTTTGACAATAGACAATATTAGCTTGATTTGTCTGTGTGTGTGTCATGTGGGCATGTTGATAAAACGTTGTAACATACGATTTGATTGAAAAGCGCGTGGGAGGAGGTGTACGGTGGCCGAATTTCCATTTAAGGACGTCGTACACCATTCGTCCAACTGTTCCGAATTCTCTTACCGGTACAAAAGGGCAATGGTTTGCTAGCTTTATTTCTCGAATCATTTGAATTTCAAATGGCGAATTGTAAAAATACCTAAACGACGTGACACGGTGGAGCCGTCCCCGGGGCAAGTGGGTGGTAGGTTAGGTGTTTAGATGCGTGATTTAGGCGGGAAAAGCGTGCGCGCGCGAACGAATCTGATGGCCCCAGTGGATAGAGAAACCTATCGCACTAGCAACAAAAGGGAATAAAAATAAAGAACTAGCGCAGAGGAGGTAGGGAGAGGTGGTACCGGGAAAGCAAGAAAAAAAACAAACTTTTTATTGCCAATATGTGACATGCATAAGCAAGTGCACCTTTTGCCGACTTAAAAGCGGCTACATTTTCATTACGCATCTGTAGTGGTGGTAGTGGTGACCATTTTTGGTCGTCCGGGCCTGGGATTTTTGATGTGAGTAGCGATTTTTACGCATGTTTGATGTGCTGTTGCTGTTGGAGTGATTGAATTGCGTTTGTTCGCGGTGCTGGAATATAGGCAAACCAGGTGCGTCACGGAATAGGAAAATGGGCCACCCTACACTTACAAGAAATGCGCGGTATGTGGCACGATGGTCATTTTATTTCTTTTGTTCTGTTTTTGTAATTTTGGTCTGGAGAAAAACATATTGCAAGTGACCTAATAACGCGTTTTAGTACACTGAATAAAATATTTCATTTAGGGAAAATCATCAATGTTGAGTTTTAACACGTGCACGAAGAGCGATGTTGGACGATGTGCAGAGTTGTGAACAAAAATACGCTCATTAGAATACTTCAATTCCGCTGCACTTCAAACCTCATTTAACCACTTGTCGCTCTGTTAGGCTTTGTTTGAAGCCGGCAGCTCGTTTTTACGATGGTACAATTTACGAGCTTGCTACGCTACGCAAAACGCAACGGAAGCCTTCCATGGAACTTCCCGATACATGTCCCGGCTCGCAAGGCGGGTTGGCAACAAAATGTCACTAGTTATAATGTTACACACTCGTGAATGATGATGCCAACGGCGTTAGCTTATCCTCCCGCGCGACACTGCTCTCTGTGTAGGTGTAGGACATTAAACGTTTGGTTTATTTTAGTTTATATGTTCTTTTTTTCTCCCTCTTACAAAGCTTTTTTCCAACTGCTTGTCTGCCGCTGCTGCCGTTCCCAGCCTGGAAGGGTTGGTGTTTTATGGGCTCTTTGTTTTATTTTTCGGCGCGCAGTGCATAGCCGATTTGTTGTCACGCGGAGATGCCGATGGAGATTTTTTTTTAGTTCTTTTTATTGTTTTCCGCTTTTTCACTCGTTGTTATTTTCGTTCCCGGTTTCAATTGTGCGCTTCGTTTGGTCGGGGAGGGGGTTTTATTTTAACGCTATCGGATATCTTTTTCGGACAGTGAGTCGGTCATGAGGATCACGGTGATCGGTCTTTAAGTATTCCGTCAACGTTCGCCACTGTTTACGCGTCGGCGTATCAGTTGCCGGCGATCTTTATGCTCCCCCCCCCCACCCGCTCCACTTTCTCTAGACGATTTTTTATCCTCGTCATCGCTTAACTTAAAAGACGCAATATGTTTGTGCGTCAAACTGCTATTCTTTCTACCACAATAGAGCGAATGCCTTTATTGAAGTCACTTCATACGGTGTATTATGAAATTCTTAGTTGTATTTTGGTATGAATTGTTAAAATTGTTTTCAAACCAAATGAAAAGTTTACTTTCCTTCCCAGTTCCAAAGTTTTCTATACACTAACCATGGAACCATGGAAACAATCCTCTTCTTAGTCCCTAATTGTTTGGATGGAAAGCCAGCGACGTAGCAAACTATTTTGCTCCCCACGACAGTCGCAATCAAAACCGTGAAACATTTCATACGGTTCGGCCATTTATTTCAGGGTGATAACATTTCCTACCCTCCTTTACCTAGTCATTAAATTAAATCATTCATATCAAACTCCTGCGAGAGCTAGACGCGCTCGCTTCACTCATGCAACTCTCCCATGCGGTTAGGTTCGAATTTTTCGACTCTGAACGGCTCAACCGACCAGCAAGCCAAGCTTTCTAGTGAAACAATCAACTAATTACGCATTCATTAGCCTGCCGTTTTAGCGCCAATGGTGAGTGGCGTACTCAGTTTGTTCTAACCTTCCCGGAGCGCTGGAAATAGAACGAATGACCAGAGGAAAGATGGTTTTATACACCCCCTCTTCTCTGTTTCCACAATCGTTTCTTAATCTTGCGCAGGATACAACCGAAACATAACCCGCCCTAGCGACCAAAATCATCTGGTAAACGTAAAGTTTATCGTAATAGGAAATATATTCAATTACAAATTGAAGCTAATTTCATTTACCCATTTCAAAAGGAGCAAGGCGTCCTGTCGGGCCCGCTCCGATTTCCATTTCATTGCTGCACACAAACACCGACACACACATGCCGGAATCGAATAAAATAATTCGGTTTACCGCAGAGTTAGGTTAGACGGGCGAGCGAGGGCGAGAAAGAGAGCGAGAGGACGAGTTTTTCCGAAAGGATAGCCATGCAGGTAGCGGTTTATAATAATAGGATCGGATCTGAAATTTTAAACCTTACCCAAATTTGGATAGCAAATTTGCCCGCAAAAGAAGAGGGTTGGGCTGTGGCTGGTGTTAGCTTAGATTTAGGGTGGGTATAGCTTATGTGTGACGTAGGAAACTAACTCCCCGGCAGTGTTGACACCTACAGCAACCAGCGATTCTTTTGCAAGAAACAAAAACATAGCAATCGGTTGGGGTGATGACACACAATTTTGTTCTATGGACATGCATTCAACAACTCCTACATGTTGCCATGGTGTCGAGATGTAGTCTGGCAAACTTAGGTCTAGAGTAATTGTTTTTTGTTTGTCATTTCCTCATTTCTATGTTTTTTACTTTGATATATGCAATCTTATCTTGAAACGGAAAACGAAAAGTAGAAAACCACTTTGGTATCTGGGCTGTTCGAACAATTGACGTCCATGCATAAACTGATTTCAATCGTTAGTTCTATCCTCAACGTCCTGTTTTTCTTGAGCGTTATTGTCAGCGGTAGTGGGAAGTCGTTGGTAGTATCCGACGCCTTCGCCTTATTTCGACCTACATAATGACCGGCATGGACGAAGTAAACCAACTTGTATCGTCCAAAAATCGCTGCACGAGGACTAATAATGGTAGATAATAATACCGCACTAGTATTAGCCCGTCTTCTAGAAACAGACCGTCGACAGGGTTAGGGTGGGAACAAGCATATTGAAAGAATTTATTTCAGTAATTCATTCATATATAGCCCCTTCCGGTGACAGAATGAAGGTAAATTTTTTGTTTGCTTTTTTGATGAAATTTACTAAACATATCCAACGCATCATTCCAACCACCTTGGTAGCTATGAAGTAGAGTCATAGTACCTTTCCAAACACTTCATTGAAAAACTCCATGGATCATAAGTTTTCTCCTCTTTTTTATCCAGAAATGTTCCTGTGCTCCCTTCGGCCTGTTTTTCCTAACCAAACTAATCCTCTGTTTCAATATATCAGTAAGTTTCGGAACGAAATCTCCCTACACGCTACTGCGGAACTTACGAAGGGTGGTGATATCTACCCGCATATACCAATTCTCAACCAATCTCAACCAATCGCTGTTTGACCGTTTGTTTACCGGTTTGATTATTAACCAAAGCGAAACGATGCTCGACGGATTGTTAGTTCATAAAAATAAACTGGTGTACTTTATGGGCTGGTACAACGCGGCGCTACTGTTATCGGCGACATTTTAGGACCCAGTTAAGGAATGCCGTTGGTGTTGTTGAGCCTCGGTCCGCGGGCAAGCAAGTGTGGGAAGCGGTTCATGAATATGGATTCGTCGGTATTTTTTTTATCGAGCGTCAATAAGAACGCCGGTACCAGAACAGAGTGTTGATTTTGATTAAAAATGCTTGTTA
The DNA here is from genome assembly GCA_000956215.1 of Anopheles farauti No. 4. Classification (NCBI taxonomy): domain Eukaryota; kingdom Metazoa; phylum Arthropoda; class Insecta; order Diptera; family Culicidae; genus Anopheles; species Anopheles farauti No. 4. The sequence goes on along the minus strand of JXWZ01005144.1, from coordinate 2,962 downwards.
CTACTTCCAGCCTTGTCGAATTGTTGTTCGTTCTTTAACGCAAAAAATACGTGTTCAAAGCGTTCGCCGACCATTGTATTACGAAACCGTGTGTGATAATTAAAATTAGCACAACTGCAACTTTCACCTTCGAACGCGCGGCACTCCATCATCATTATCAGCGTGATCGCATGGATTGCTCGCACCACACTATGTCCGTGTGTTGTAAATCTAAATACGGCAAAAAACTGACATCTGTGGATCGCTATCGTATCGAGAGTCGGTGCAACGCAAAAAAAACGATTAATTGCTGCCTTTTTAATTGCTATGCAAAAACGAAATCTGCACTACATTACGGTTCCGTTGCATGCAAAATTACCCAAACGGTGTGTAATAACTAGCAGGCTGTTTTTTCCCTAATATTTACATGCTCTCGTTCTCTCAAAAAAAAAAAAAGAAAAACAAAACCTAGCAAAAATAATCGTCCCGGAAAGTGAATGAGCAAGCAATCCCCTTTCCGACAGTCATCAGTCACCCCGGTGTGGGACCGCGCCGTGCCTCGGAAGGATGGTGAGGAGGTGCGAATTTAATCATTCTTTTTGCGTCGACTAAGTTAAACGTTTGTGCTTACCCCTTACTTTGTGTGCTGCGTTGTGTGTCAGCCGGTCTCAAGAACCGTCCCGGTGCCGGCTCCGGCTTCGGCCGAAATGGAGAAGCACAACCCGCTGCTTTTTTTGTTGCTCTTGTTGTTATGATCCCCTTTCTGAATCATCATTGTGCGTATCTCACACCTCGTTCCGTTCGGTGACTTTTACTTTTACCCTATCCCATTCCTGCCTTTATTTTTCTAAACGCACAGTTTTCCCGTGTTCGTCATTGCATAGACACTAGAGGAGGTAGGGGAAGGGAGTTTGTGGAGTTTGCGAGGGTGGCAAAAGAATGCATGCTACATTTTTTTTGCATACACACATCATTATATGTACCCGCTGGCACAGCTCTCACCTACCGTCTCCCCCGTATGGCGCTTTATTCCCCGTGCAGATCATTAATTTTGTGTCTGTGCGAATGGTAAAAAGAGCGCGCGCAAGGCACAACTCTGTTCTGGTGGAGGTGGCGTTTGGAGGTTTGAGGGTTGGTAATTATAACCAATTAAATTCTTGTTTGCAATTTTGTGTGTATTAATGTAGGAAGAATGGAGCAAAAATCAAACGCGCACACGGGCGTCCAAAGTTGCACCCGGTGAACTGTCCCGACAACAAAAAGCGCTTGTGGAGAAGCATTTTTTGAAGGCAAGTTAGTGTGTTTATTTTGGCACCCATTTGTCATAAATCCATGTGTGTGCAGTTGTGTATGAAAGAAGATTTTCATCAATGCACAGAGTTGTAAGCAATTGCTGAATCGGAATGGCGAAGGGCTATTTATTTTAATTGGATTGGTTATACAATTATGTTTGCGCTGTGTTTTATGTTTGTGAAAAGGAAAACACTATTTACTGTGGAGTAAAGCCCTATTTGATTCTGCGAAAATAATGTTAAACCAGTTGATTCCTTATGCCACACGAAGCTACGGGAGTTGATGTGATGGTACCAAATTTGAGGAAAGCCGTTGTTGTTATGTTACTAAGATATTATCGTTTTAAAATAATGTTAAACATTTTTAAAACAAACAACTTTTTTTTTTTAATTTATAATCTGACGGAGAATCAGCTAGCAGAATTCGCACACTGGCGGAAGCCATACGTTCTTCGTATGGAATGATTAATTGTTTTTGCCATTGATTAACTGATGGGTTTCAACCGTTTTCCTACATAACACATTTGTGTATGCTACGTATACAATAAAACATTGTTTTATCGATTTTAAAGATAATATAATTTCTTCTCAAAAAATAATATAGCGAATAGTGAATTCATTCAATGGTACCTTCCCGCATTTTTGTATCCCTGAGATCGTTTCGAACTTAGAACATTCCTGAAATGTTTTTATTAAAACTTGCGAGAACTTTACTGTGTACCTAATATGATACGTAAGAGCAACACCGTAATGTGACATATTGATGCTTGTTGTAAAACTTTTCACGCTTCGCGAATATTACCTAAATAAAAAACGATAACGAGTTTAACGCTCATTATACCCGAATCCTTTGCTATTGTTTTCATCCTTAACAAAGGGTATTTCACATGTCATGCTTACCATTTCCGCGTCCGTTTGGGCTGGAAGCTTCTTGCTCTACATTTGTGTTTGCTTCCACCATTTGATCCACCATCTCAATTCTCCCGCAAGGGCTTCTCCCGCTCGTCCTTCACATTTAATGCATCGTCGCTTGGAAAGCGCGTACTGTGCTGTACATGCGCGCTAAATATGGAGCTACATTTTTGCGGCTATTTTTTCACTAATGAAGGGAAACAGAAAAATGAAAGCACAAGAACGCCAAAAAGGAATTTGGTTCGTGGATGAATTGTTGGGTGTTACTTTGTTGCCCGGGAAGCGTTGGCTAGGGCAATATTCGGCAGTAATTAATTGTATTTTCTCAGGCTTGCACCGCGCTGACAAGGGCGATGCGTTCAATGTGACAATTGTATTATTTTTAATTGAAGCGTCCCATAACACCCAAACAGGGCGCATACCGAACAGTATTCGGTTGCTTTTTTAAAATGTGTGTTTCTTTTTGCATTCGCACACTGGCGGAAGCCACTTTGCTTAAGCGTTTTTCATGCTTCGGCTCAGGAAGCATCGGCCAAGACAGTTTGCACCCTTGTAGTGTGGGGATTGTCGCGCGCACGCGCGCACGACGATGGGTGACGGTGATGGATGAGGTAGCGCAGATACGCGCGGTTGCAAGATGCAACAACATTACAACACCGAGCGAACCCTCATTTCCCTCCTTCGGGTGGGCCAGCAGCCGCGCGTTTGAGGGAACTCTCCGGCAACATAATGAGGATAATGATAATGAGTCGCGCATAATCATGTGTCTGTGTGCATGT
>JXWZ01005138.1:0-19074 GCA_000956215.1 Anopheles farauti No. 4 | reverse complement strand
CGTTATCTCATGATTCAAATTGAATGAGACATACATTTATTTTACAAGTTAGCAATTAACTTAATTCGGTTTACCTTACGTGAATGTTAATGTTTTTTTCTTCTATGTGTCTCTCACTACCTGTTCCCTTGAGTGTGATTTAGATTAATTTATTTTATACATGTTCGGTGTAATAGTAAACGATGATGACAAGAGAAACTCTATTGCTATTTGAAAATGATTTCTTTAGTTAATGTTACTAAATGATACTGTATTAGGACCTTCATATTGAAAGGAAAATTAGTTTCGGTCAGGGAGAAAACGAAACGATTGTCTCGTGGCAAACAAAAGAAAACAAATTTGCTCTTTACATCTATTTGTAGTAAGATTCGCAGATGAACGATGAAATAATGGTGTTTTTTGTTCCCTCACATATTCTCTCCCTCTTCTCGCCTGCGATGATGATGATGATGATGATGGCACGCGACACTTTTGACACTGGCGCCTCTGCTACCTCCGGTCGGTTGATTATCGTTTCCTCTCATTTCCCCCTTCAACCCTGCTCGGGGCACTCTTTCCCTTTTTTGCATTCCCGCACTCACACAAACACACCTATTCCGATCCGATGACCGCAAACCCCTTCCCCCGCTCTTCAACGTATCTAGATCCGTGCACCGTCCGGTACGTCGATTACACGCACGGGCGCGACGTTACAGATACGCACGACGACACCGGTGTCCCGCACGGTTACATCCGTCGGCGGCACGACGGTGACGACGGGCGGCATCAGCAAACAGATCCTGCAAACGCAAGTGAATCAAATCCGTGGCCAGACGCCGGTTGCTTCGGTGGCGGCCGTCGCTGCGGCGGCCGCAGCCGCTGCCTCTGGTACGACCGCGACACAGGTTAAGCAAGTGACAGCAATTACCGGCGGTGGGAACGTAGTGGTCAGTTTGAACCAGGTTCCGCCACCGCCAATGCAGCCCGTATCGTCGGGAACTGGGGGCGGTGGTGCGGGCGGAGCCTCGTCGCTTGCCGTGAGCCTCGTACCGACCATGCCCGCCCTCACGCTCACCTCGTCGGCGGTCAGTGCCGGGTTGGGTGCGGGTGTGACCGGTGTGACCGCTTCGTCGGTACCATCGTCGGCTGGCATCGCGGCGACGGTTGTTGTAAACTCTTCGTCCACAGCGTCGGCGTCCAGTGCACCGGCGGCGATGGCCTCGAGCGTGGCTAGTAGTAGTGTGGCGGTTGCGGTACCAATCACCCCGGCCGCTAGCGCCATCACTGCGTCGACTAATAAAACTGTTACCGCTAAATCGCAGAACCTGTCGGGGGCTTCGAAGAAGAAGGCTGCATCAGCGGCGGTGACCGCCAGCGGGACGGATCCGGAGGGTGGCACTGGCGGTGCCACGGCCGCCAGCAAGCGGGCAGGCGCGTCGGCCCAGTCACAGTTTTACCATCACCATGCGTCGATGTACGGCGACGACGATATTAACGACGTGGCGGCGATGGGTGGCGTCAATCTGGCGGAGGAAACGCAGCGCATCCTCGGTTCGACCGAGTTCGTCGGCACGCAGATCCGATCGTGCAAGGACGAAGTGTTCCTGAATCTGCCCGCACTGCAGTCTCGCATTCGTGCCATTATCGCGAGGCACGGTCTGGAGGAACCGAGCAACGAGGTGGCGGTTTTAATATCGCATGCCTGTCAAGAGCGGCTGAAGAACATCGTAGAGAAACTGGCCATCATTGCGGAGCATCGAATAGATATTATCAAGGTAAGAGGGGAGGGTTTCTTTTATTTCCAATTGAACGAACCGCGTTACATTCTGCTCCATCTCATATCCTCCAGGTTGATCCACGCTATGAAGTCACCAAGGACGTCCGGGGTCAGATTAAATTCCTGGAAGAATTGGACAAAGCCGAGCAGAAGCGGCACGAGGAACAGGAACGCGAAATGCTAATGCGGGCAGCTAAATCACGCTCCAAAACGGAGGATCCCGAACAGGCAAAGCTAAAGGCAAAGGTACGGGGCCACGAGCATCGGAACATCAGTTTGGTTGGGATTGTTTTATTTCGTGTTAGTCTAATGATTTTATTCACACTTATTTCGCCACCCATTCATTCAGGCGAAAGAAATGCAGCGAGCCGAAATGGAGGAGCTACGACAGCGGGACGCCAACTTGACCGCCCTGCAAGCGATCGGTCCGCGAAAAAAACCGAAGTTGGAGGAAGGTGCATCGGCATCGGCCGTGGTAAGTTTCCGTTCACATCCACTCTCCCTTCCCGTTCGCCGCAAAGCCCTTTGCTACGTGTGTATCTTGTTTCTCACTTCACAGCCTGGAGTGTCCGGTCTCGGTACGTTGAGTGGGAAGGCGCCGACGCCGTTACGGCCGCGCATCAAACGAGTCAATCTGCGTGATATGCTCTTCTACATGGAGCAGGAGCGGGAAAGCTGCAGGAGTCAGATGCTTTACAAAGCCTACCTCAAGTGATCGATTGTGTGCTGCGCTGCTGCCGCTGCTGCTGCTGCTGCCGCTGCCGCTGCCGCTGCTGCTGTTATTGCTGGGAGGCTAGGACACAAAATCATGGCGATCGTGGTTTCTTTCGGATATGATTCATTTTTCTCGTGCATTCAAACTACGAGAAAAGTGTTGTTTGACTGTTGTTGGTTTCGCCCGGGCATCCGAATCGGATCGTCCCAATCCATTTACTGCCGTCGACCACATTTGGATTAGTTGATCAGCAATCATCACCACCCGTCGGAATAATCGAGTGTATTCGAAGTTCGCGCGGTATTATAGTCGAAGTGGTGCACAAGCGACGTTTGTTGCTACAAGAAAGAGAGATTTTCTTCATGCGAAAGCTACCTGCAATAACACTTTGGCAACGAAATCCCATCGCGCGCACGGTTTGATGTGTAACGCATCGCTAATAGTTAAAATGGTTCCACGCATCGCAACAACACCACAAAGAGTATGATTTGTCTCCAATGAAACACCAAGGCATATACGGTACCCGAATTTCCCATTCTCCCATTCTCTCCGGTACGGATGCTGAAAATTCTTGTCGCGCTTCTGGTTAAGTATAAAGAAGGAGCGGATTAGGATGAACTGATTTTCTATGTTACATACGATAAATTCCTAACCCTCCCAGATTTGAGTCAGCGGCACGGGGTGTGTGGCTCCGCGGAGAAGTTGAACGAATCCGTATGTTGTAGTTGATAGTGGTATTGGATTTTTGAAGAAAGCACGGAAACAACGTTTAAGACAAACGCGACACATACGGTAGCAATACTAGAGAAAGAACAAAACTAATCCTTTCAAGAGTGTACGTGCGCGTAAGCAGTAGTAGTAGTAGTGTGGCCGGGAAGTGCAGGAATAGTTGAGTAGGAAGATAATTTTTAGAATAAACCGAACGTTACACCATTGCTACTAACAGACGGAGAAAAGCAGGCCACCAGAGAGATGAATATATTGTGCAACAAACAAATACGGATGGATCGGGATGTGTGTGTGTGTGTGTGTGTGTGTGTATGTCAAAACCACAAACAGCTGGTTAGCGTATTGTGTGCGAGCGTGAACGTGAGATGAGCGTTAGTAGTATTTCGGACATTCGGGCAGCAGCACTATCGAACAGGAAACGTAAGCTTGTGATACGAGAGTGTATGCGTATGCATGTGTGTGAGTGAGCGAATGGTACGAATGTGTGTAAATAGGACAGGATATGGTGTGTTATGCTCGTGGCGCTACTGGTAATAGAAAGGGAATAAAGTTTAACAGGAAAAAGTAATGCAAAAAAAACATTAACTGAAGGTATCGCCCGTTCCGGTAGTTCAATATGCACAGTGAGATATGAGTGCTGTTTTGTACATTTATCTAGATTTCTTTGTTCGTTCGTTCGTTCGTGTTTTACGTTCGATTCCGTATTCAGCTTGTTTTTGGTTGACAGAATGTGGTTTAAGCGAAGCTGATGTGAACTTAAGTTGCACTGTCTTATGTGCTTGTTAACGAAATGATCAGGTACTGAACAAAGAGGTTAAAAGAAGAAAAAAACTCTTTATAAATAACAATGAATTTTTGACGAAAACAACCCCAAACAGACTAGAAAAGAAAACAAAAAGAGACGAATCCTTAGACAAACGGGAGATACAGTTGCCAAGATATAACGTACACGCTGACGGACGGATTAGGTGTGTAAATTTCCGTAGAAGTGAGTGAATTTCGGGCTCAGAGCTTCTCCAAAACGAGGAATATGTATGTTTTTCGAGCGTAATTTATCGTTTTAAAATGGTCGCCTTTCTCCCCGGAATCACTGTTACGATACGTAGGATGTATTAGTTTTTTAATTAGTTCGTTTATTTCTCCATCCATCTGGCATCCGTTTTTCCGTTCACTTTCTCCGGACGACAGATGTGCATAAAACAAATGCTATAATAGAGTTATTATTTATGTGGGTAGTGTCACCATACTACGTTCGGTTTAAAAAACACAATTCCGTCGCGCGAAACAATAAAACGCAAGGTTAAGCAAGTTATCAGGGGTCCCCAACATGCGCACAGGACCAAAATTACGACGATGAAAGCGGGGTGTACATTTACAAACGGTGAGAATGTGTGATCCGACGAGCTGGGCCGTGAAGGCTATAACACAAGAAGCGTAAAAGCATAAAATCCGAAGAAAAATAAGGTGTAAGGACGATCGACATTGAGCATATCGTGTGGATGATTGTGGTTTACAGGAGCAAATCATTAACAAATGTATCGTACGTATCTTGTGTTTCGTCGCGTCAGCTGTTTTTGTTTTGTTTATATTCATTTACTTTTTAGACTTTTAATGTATGTAATTCAATTTAATGGATTAATAACGCGATTATATTAGTGTCGGGTGGGTAAGAGCGAGCGAGCAGCAGAAGGAAATAGTGTGCGCTCTTCGTTCAGTGCTTCGCTCTCACACAGTGGCAGCGAAGAAGCGGGACTAAATTCATGAGACGCGTAAAAACAGAAAAACAAGAAATGATCTACAAATTAAAGAATAAAAACAACAAACGAGTTTAGAAAAAATAAAGAGAAAACTTGAAAATCGAAACAGAAAAGAATATTGAACAGAAAATCAAAATAAAAGCGAGTTCAATCGAGTTGTGCTTTCAGGCAGTGTTCCATTCGTTTGCTGTTTGGGATTTTGTTCCCATCGGGGTTTAGTTTACTTCAGAAAGTACGACCAACAGATGCTTTAAAAAACTACGAAAAGATAGCATGAATATCAAAAGAAACAGCTCTGTGGGTATAAACGCATTCACTGTCATAGAACCTCTGTGCGAGACAATCGTTTACAGTTCGTTTGGCGCGCGTTTTGTGTGAAGATGTGTAAACATGAATCTCGGTGAGAAGTACGAAAAGGACATTCCGAAACGATTACAAAATGAGCTGATATTTGCGGATAAAGTTGCGATTTCTCGCCACACTTCGGTCGTGTACGTAATCACACAAGATCTACGCTTGTTGGAGGTACGGGAACGGGCGATCTTTAGTCATGCTTCTCTCGCTGGAACAGCTGTCGAACCGGCGGAACCGCGCATGGTGATAAACAATTCACGGCTGTTCAATGATACACCATACGAAGTGGACACCTCCGCTGCGGTTACGGATTGTACCACGAACATACCGCTTCATATTAAACTCACAGCCTTTCGAGCAAATGATGGTACGATACGAAAGCTTTTCCTGCTTGTGCAACTAGATCGAACTTTGGTTGTGGTCGAACGTCGTGTCGGTAATGGTTGCGATGGCAACGGTTCCCTGCAAGTGCACACACGGTTCGAAGAGTTTCGGCAGCTTTCTTTCGTGGAGAATGTTTTACGTGCTGGGAGTTGTGCGGTGCAGATAGAAGTAGACGACAGGGAGGAGCCCATCGTGACCGATTTCTTGGACGCATCTTTGGGACGATCTTCCCTTCCGTCGCTCGAGGATAATTTCACTTGCTTCGATGAGGTGCTGAAAACGCTCCATGATCAGACCGCCGAACGAAAGGCGCAGCTCGAAATGTTCCGTCTCACGGTAGGTGAAGTGTTTAACGAGATGAACGAGCGAATGAAAACTGTTCCGCCACTGCTGCGATCGTCCAACGTGGAAGAGAAGATCCCTCTGGTACGCTACGGGGAGGTGTGGAAAAAGGTCCACAACGATCAACTACTCATCGGAGTGCCACTATACAACGGCACTTACAAGAGGTAAGCAGGATTCATTTTTTTATTTATTCAGTAGTTTATTATTGCCATTTTTTCGTTTTCAAATTTTCGACGCCGAATCAAAACATGCCACGAATTTATGTTGAGAAAAAGAGGTTCAAAACTGCACAAATGTCTTTTTCTCTGTCTCGAATCGCCAATAGTTATACGTTCGCCTGCGGGTGTCATAACTTTACAATAATTGCGTAAACATAATTCCCATAAAACGCTGGTCTATAATATGAATTGTCTCTACGACTTACCACTACTTAGCGAGGGAAGCAGATGGTGTAAATCGTTCATATTTATGCACGCGCATCCCCCTTCCGCGTGACCGGTTCTCTCGGATTCTTCTTCCTGATATCATGATATCCTGGTTTTGTACATTCTACGCCTGCCACCTCTTGCCTTGGAATTGATATCTTTGGTGTTGAAACTTACGCTGGGCTATGAAAAAGAAACAAAAAACTAAAACATAATGGTCAATTAGTTCAAGCTAGCCAAAAACTATTCGCTTACCCGATTGCACAAAGGATAGACGCAACGCAACATGAAACGGACCCTAAAGGAACTTGACTAGGTTTGCTGCTGCACCGTCTTTTCAACGCGTATCGTAAAAAAATGGAAGAAGAATCCCACCTTCCTTCCTGCAAATGCTATCGCACATTACGGAGAGAAATTTGATGCAAACAACGTATGTAAGGTGGTTCATCTACTGTTCGTCTGGCTTATCAACAAACACGCTATCTATCTTACAAACTAGTATCAATCACGATTTGGTTCGATCGGTAAGCCTCTTTGACTTTCGAAAGCGGGGTTGTGTCCCTTCCTTCTTCTTCTTCTTCTCCTGGTCCTCCTCCTCACCTTCCTTTTTCGCGTCTTCCTGTGGGAGCAGGATACTTTATTTCATATTGGATTTGCAAAATCGAAAACTATAACAAACTGGTCGAGAAATAATCTACATCGAAAGTTGCTGCATTAGCAAAACGTCTCTTAAACGCTAATGGACGTATTTATCTATAATGTGCTTGGGTGTTTTTGATTATCTCTTCAAATATGTAGAAAATATTTGCTCCTCGCTCTTTCGGTCCTAGCGGTCCGGCGGTTGTTTATTTGTTTTTGTTTTGTTTATCTTTTTCCCCTATTACTAATCCTAAGCTGTGTGTTGTTCCGCGTGTGCTGTCTTTTTTATGTTTGTGTCTTTTCTGTTGCTGCTAGGCCGACCCTAAATCTTCCTCTTCTAATAATAGTATTAGTATTAGTAGTAGTATTAGTAGTCGCAGTAGCAGCGGAACTTGCTATCACTAGTAATTTGACGTAATCGTGATCTCACTATTAATGTTGCCCATGTTTTGCGCACTAAGAGAGCATTGGGTCTCTTAAAAACGGGGAGCAGCTAAGGGGTTTGCTGGTGGATGAAGTATATCCTCTACAATCTATCATGAAGTAACGCTTTTGGGGGGGAGGGTATTTGAAAGCTAACGGTGCGTCCTTTCGGCTGGAAAGTGGTACCGCCCCTAGTCCTTAAAGTACTCCTTGGCACTGTAGCCAAACAGCTCGAAATCGAACCGATAGTAGTCGTAGAGCCCCCGGATCTGGGTCGCGTCCAGCTCGGCGAAGAACTTGAGCAGCACGTCGTTGGTGTGGGCCCCCTTACCGGCGTTTTTCCACTGCGGTTTGATCACACTGTCCAGCCGGCCGATCGCGATCAGATAGTTCTGGTCCTCCTCGAGCGTCTCGAACTTCGCTATCACATCGTAATGGAAGAAGCAGGGCGTACAGAAGTGCGTCACCGGCACCCAGTGCATGTCGATCTCGTAGTGCGGGTGTTTGATCTCATCCAGCAGATAGTTGACGAACTCGGAGAACGTCGGGTGCTTTAAAAGCGTTGTTGGCTGCAAGCAGAGGAAAGAGTGTGAAGGATGTGTTGGGCACGTTTCGCGCACCTAGCCCAGCCTAACCTACCTTCCCATTGACCGTCTTCCGGTACTTCTGGATGATCCGATTGCCAAGCTTGTGGTGGTGCGAGTTCGGCAGCGCATACTGTATCTTGTCCTTGTACGCGCTGACCAGCCTTTCGAACGGATGCCGCACGATAATGAACGATATCGATTGGTTGATGGCTTCCTGCAGCTGTGAACGTAAACACAAAAGTAAAGGGTTGGGCCATGGGTGTAACATTCGTTCCAATTTGTCCGGGAATGACGCCCACCGGTGCGGGAAATGAGGACACCGTGTCGTAGTTTGGGTGGGGGGGGACCTTTCTCTGTATCCATGATAGAGTAATTATCATTTTCTGCAGTGTTTGATCTCATGTTTGCATGTTTTATGCTTTATTTACCGACAGATGTAATCCGATACTGTAGGGAGTGTCCGTCTTGCGAACTGAGTATCGGTTAGTTGTCTTATTGTATTTAACTATGTAAATATTTCATAGTAATTTTTATGTGTTTTTGTAAAATTTTACGAGAAAACTCGATGTAATTGTTCAATGGAAAACATGTGGAATTCCAAAAAATATGCTCTAAGAAAACTTCAATATGAAATGATTTTTTTTGTTAACCAAAAATGTTGGAAAAGGTTGCCGAAATATGTCGACTCTCAAAAGGTACACAAAAATCGACCCTCAATCACAGCTGAATGCTAAGTTAGACGAAAAATGACATTAAAATGTTTAATAAAAGTATCTAAAACTTTTTTTGCAAGCAGGAAGCTTATGAAAGGACTTCGAAAACCTCAACAAAACGCTCGACAACCTCAATTCAAAACGCTGAATAAAACGTTCGTATCAATTCACTACCGGCACCAAAACTCACCTTCTCCACCGATGGTCTGGGGTATTTTTGTCGTGCCAGCTGCAACGGTACGTCCTTCGTCTTCCGCAGAAACTGTGGCGAATAGCCGGCCATCAGGTTGAAGTTGTACATCCACGAGGTGGAGGCCGCCTTAAACACGTTGCACCACACGAGATGGTACTCGGGCTGTATCAGATATTCCCACGCCTTCGGTTTGTAGTTGTGCTCTGTTGGGAGCAAAAAGACGAAAAAAAAACCACCAACAAGTAAGGAAGGAAGTTGATAGGGGAGCATCTTTTGCTGCTCTGAAGCTTGAAACACTCACTCGACTCGTTCAGACGGTACTCGGCGCACTTTTTCTGCAACCGCTCGACCCGATGCTCCATGCGCCGCTTCATGTACTCCATGTCCAGCCGGTACTGGCTGTTGACTGTGCCGTTGGTCTTAAGCGCACGCTGGTACTGTTCGTGGTTCTGCAGCTGCAGCTGATGGGCGTGCTGTCGATGCTGCACCAGCCGCAGATGGTGCACCGCCCCGTCCGGAGGGTGAATCGGCGGCCGGAACTGCAGCAACTGCTGGCGTGAGGATCCATTGCCGGCGATCGCTCCGTACTGGGTGCGGGTGAAGAAGATATGGAGACGAAAAAAAGAGAGCGAGAGAAAGGGGAAATAATTAAACAGGATTACGAACGAAAGAGCTAGGGAAAAGAGACGCAATTGAATCATATTGTTACGCTGACGAGCTGTAGTGCATCCTTTTAACAGAGGTTCATTCTTCTCGATAGCTTTAAAAAATTGCTCCTATGTGGATGTGTGCGAAACAATGTGAACCCTTCCCAACCGTACCGTGGGTGTAAAATGATGTCTAAAACGTGCCCCGCACTGGATGCAACCCATCCGGCTAATGGTATTTTAATGCCATGCTCAACAAATCATGGTTGTGCTGAATTTCTACGCAGGAGCCACACCTTACCGCCAGCTGGACACTTCTGCTGAACAGTACCGATTCCGATCGTTCCCCGGCACGTGGGACAGTCGCGTGTTGGACCATTATTTACGTCATGATTATGGTAAAATATTGCGCACGATGTGCTCTCTTTCCCACTGACGCTCGCTCTCTTCCATCCGGTTTCGCGTCTTCGCTTTGCACCACACGGCCACTGACCACCCTGGGCACAGTGGCGCAGTGTAGTAGATTGAGCTGGGCGCGAAAAATACCTCCGGCGAGGGAAAAAAAACACGTCGGAAGGAGCGATTGCGTTGTGTCGTTCCCGGGTCGTTCGCTCAATACACCGTGCGGTTGCTCGCAGTTTGTTTTCTTCTTGTGAATAGCGGTGGTAATTATGCGGTATATTTTGTCACCATGTTGATTGGGGTCCGTTCCAGGGCTGCGTGATCGGGGGCGTTAGGTTTACTCCTACGCCCTGACGCAGTTGCAGCCTTTGCGAAGCTTAAAGGGGAGCCGAAAAAACAGCAAATAAAGCCGGCTATTTTTTAGGTAGATTTATCCTTTCGTGCTTATCTACCATGTTAAGCTCATCTGTAGGCGGTGTCATTATTATGCCTAGATAGGTAAACATTTTAAACTATTACTTTTTACCCCTTCATTGCCAACCGGCTACTATGATTATTCCCAGACAGATTCATCTGCCATCTTTGAAAAGCTTTGTCGGGTTGAAAATGAAGTAAGGATTAAAATAAGCCAATAAGTTTTCTTTAGGGGGCGGCCCGGTGGTGTAGTGGTAGCGGCGCCGGTTCTTCACACGACAGGACCGGTACCATGATCCCGTTCGGACCGTCTCCCCCTAGCGAGGAGTGACTAACCAGCTATGGTGGTAAAAATCAGTCTAGAAAGCCAGTAAAATGGCAGGCATGACTTCGGTCGTTACGCCAAATAGAAGAAGAAGAAGAAGTTTTCTTTAATGACGACAAGCCAACAATTAAAGAATGAAAGAGTTCTACAACATAGTGATTTAAAAATACAAGTTACTTAACATTTCTATACAAAATATTAACTGTGCCGGTAGTCCAGTTATAAAATGATTAGCGTTTCAAATGGATGGCTACCTATGTTTGCTCGGTTTTCAGGAATTGTGGAAATTTTGGTTATTAATGAAACAATCAATGGTGTTTTGTTAAATTTTGACCTCCACAAATTTGTATATCATAATTATTATAATATCAGAAAAAGATGTACTAAACGATGGGACATGGTCAATCCTCTTGTGATTTAAATAAATTTACACGATTTTTTTTTGTCATTTGTTAATTTATAAGGATAAATCACACTTAAAGCGTTGTGAAATTCTTGGTGTTGCGAACCTAATTGGCGTTGGAAATTAGTAAAAAAAATAGGCAAATGTTTTGGCAGCGGGCAAAAAAAATTCTGTATTTCACTTCACCATTAATTCGACATCGCAATTCATGTCCAATGCTTAGTGTGCACTACATGAGCTCTATGGTTCAAAGGTAGTTTTGAAGAGTATCATAGAAACCCCAATTCAACTTTGGAGAAAAGTAGCGTAAAGTTTCTCATTATATAATCCTTCGAAAACATATATGAATTTATTATAAACGAACGGATGGGAAGCACGGAAAAGCTTCTTTTCCTCATGGTTTGAAACACTGAAACTCGGACGCTCCTTGCAACGTATACTTTCAATATAAACTACGATGGAGGCGCCCGGCACCCGGTAGCAGCGGGAGCGGGAGGGACGTTGAGTGAAACTTTTTTGTTCGCAATTAAATTGATTGTTCGGAAGATGTACCGTGAACATGGGCGAATTGGTACGCCTTTTTTTTCGGGCTTGCATTTTTTTTCTCCTTCACCCGCTTCCTCTATCAATAATCGGTACCACGCTGACCTACATTGCATAAGAGATGATGCACCGCTGCCATATGCGCCCACTCGGTTTGCGAACGAACCCGACCGAAACAGTGCATCCCGCGTCAGCATAAAACGGGCTCGGCCGGTGGAAGTGGTGCGGCGGTGACCGGTGATTTAAAACTTCCTCTTCCGCCGGGTGCCGATATTGTGTTTCCCATTTCATTTTTATCTACCCCGCCACATGATAACGTTTTGGCGTGCGGGGCAGCAGGCAGGTTGGTTATGCAAAAATGAAAGAACACAGCTCCGAGAGTTTCGACAGAGTTTCGACAGTTGAACCGTCGTTTCTTGGGCAAGGAAGTGGAGCGGGTTCCGGTGCACGAGAGAGAGAGGAGAGAGAGAGAAAGATATATACTGTTTTCGCTTCGGTACACCGTCATTTCTACTACAAAGGGTAACAGCAGCAGCAATGGATGGCAAAAGCGTAAGCATATTTTGGTCATCTCCTGCTGGCTTGCTTCCAGCTGCTGCTGCTCCTGGCCGGTTTTTCCGACAGATTATCCGCATCGTGCAAGTGTCACCTTGGTGGACCGAATAGAATTTCAAATTGATCGGCCAAGCTCACTGACCGGAACTATCGATTTGTTTTCGGTGGAGGCTGCTGTACACGTGTGCTGTGTGTGTGTGTGTAAGTGTTATTTTCGCTCGTGTACTAATGTTTGCGCAAAGATCGAGTGTCCTTTTTCTCGTTTCCAGAACGATGTGAATAAATTGCGCCTTCCAGTTCCGAAGCATCCGGTGCTTCGTGTAAACTAGAAGAGCCAAATGCGTACACGAACGCTCCACCATCGTTTGGTTGACAACCGTCCAGCATTGCACGGAACGGGAATGAGAGTTTGTGCTCTCCGTCCGTCGACGTTCTGTGAGTCTTTCCTTGTTGTTTTTTTTTGCTCATGGCGGAAGTGCATATAAACGTTAAATTTAATTTCCGTTCAGGTCACCGCATGGTTGGGTTTGGCTTACCGAACACGGTTCTAAATTATTCGTACGCTAAAGACGGGAACGAATTGTTCACGTGGAAAAATTCATTCGAAAGCAATTGATGGCGGCAAGAATGACTATCGAATGGTGTTCAAACGAGTGCAACGAGCGTCTAATGTGCTTTTTGAAGCTTAAAACTGCACTCATAATTAATTGTTGCTCTTGTCACGGATAAGACGGGAGTGGCAAAAAAAATGTCTCCTTTCAGCTGCCATTTACGCTCGACTGAAAGGATTGCGCCGGTGTCCCGCGTTTATCTTGTTATGTCATTTCGTGACGTTACCTGTGAAGGTACACGCTTACGCTTTGTCTTTCAAACGTGCCGCTGCCGGTTGTCAAGTGAAATGAACAGTCACGGGCGGACGGAAGGGAACGACAAACTTCCTGCCTTAACGCTTGACCCCGACCCGGGCGGGTGGTGCGAGGCGGCTTCCGGATGTATGCATCCTCCCGCCGCAGAGCCGGTGGTTTCGTTTTGCAAAGAAATGGCTGCGGCTGATGGTGGTGTGTAGTGTCTCTCGTCAGCAGCATCTTCACCGTGCAAGGAAAGCAGCCGAGAAGCACACTCTTTTATGGTGTAATTAAGAATGTGGTAAATGTGGCATCGCTTCGTCACGTGCACCGCTTAATGGGTGCTTCAAAGCCTGGAGAAGATTAAAACCACCACCCGGCAAAAGAGCATACCCCCCCACCATCCACCTGAGCAGGGAAGGGAAGGAAAGCGACACGTCAATTGGTTGACATTCTTATCATGTTTTTTTCTTCTTCCTCGCATGTGTGTGTGACCTACTTCAAGTAGACCAATATAACGTGAAATTGATGTTTGCGTAGTACACTGCAATTTTTTGCTCCTTTTTTTTCTCCTCCCCACAGGATCCTCTTTCGGTGGAGAAATTTTTGGACGGCAGAAAGTTTGAACATGCCACGAAGACATACAGAAACATTCCATTAGACATCGAAGGCGTTATGCAAGCGTTTATTGGATTACTAGCGCGCCAGTGCCGGCATGTCACGGTTGTTTGAAATGGAAACCCCAAACCAGGAATGTCTCCAAAAATTCCGATATCGTTTTGCAGCGCATGCTGGAAATGACTTCGGGAAACATTGCGACGGCGTGTCGTGTTCTTTGCGGATGCGGATGCTCTCTTGTCAACTTCGTCACCACCGGACCCCGGAAAATCCCGTGTACGTGGGCGAACTTTGGCTTGTCTCTAAGCTGCCGGTGGCTTCGTTTATCGTCGTCGTCGGGCACCTGCTGCCACAGGACCATGTTCTGGCCGGCTCGAGCACAAACATTTGATCATCCGAATCAGCAAATTTGCATTGGGAATACACAGTTGCTGGTGTGTGTTTGTGTAGGTGTAGGCTGAGGCAGCTTGAAACGGTTGGAAATTTGAGACCAGCTGACGCTCGTGAAGATTGCTTCCCCCCGATAGCGTTTTGATTCGATAGGGTTTTTGCGTTTAGTTCAGCGGTTGGCTTTCCTTGGCGAAAGGAAAGAAAGATAGGGCTCGCCTTACCTGGCTTGCGTTTCACTGCCGAATGCCGGGGGGTTTGTGTGTGGGTCCCTTTGTGCGTAACGGTGTCCACCAGCTTTCCCAAGAAGCTCATCGCAATGCCATGAGAACGTTGCCAGCCTCTGGGGTATGTTACATGTTAACCAACAAACCGGCTCTTTTCATATTCTACGAGTTGTTTTTTCAGGCTCTCTATCCTGAAGAACTTCCTTCTACGCCCGAAGGAAAACACTTGAGCGAAAATGAAAGCGCACGGCATGGAAAATCAAACATACATGCGCCAAACGTACGTGGCCACGCGAGGATGACCGGCTCCCGGAAGGAGTGCGAGCAGCGCCCGGCAGCACAAAGTAAACCTCAATCAACCATTCATTCAGATGTTGATGAAACCGTGCGAGCAAATACGTTCACCAGCGGTCGCGTGCGTGCTTGCGCTGAAGAGAAGGGTAAAACATGTATGTGACCCCGCAGTGTCGGTGGGGATGCTCAGAACCCGTCCCGGCCCGTGGAATGTGTGTATTATCTATTGCATGCCGATGGAGTGTTGGGTCTTATTGCGAAGCACATTCCATGCACTATTCACTTTCTGTGCGATTTTACACATCCTACTGGGAAGTTGTTTAGGTGAAACTTCATCGATCACGTATCGGGCAAAAACGATAAACAGCAACATGAAAATTTCAATCTTAATTATAAACTACACCAACGGAAGGTTTATTTTTGAATCATATTAAAAAGTTGTACATTTTGTGCTAACTTTATTTCCAAAATTTTGCAATCCCTAATTACTGTATTGTCCCACCAATATGCGATCCAACATTAGGAATTTCACGTTCCCTTTCTAGCTCTAAGCGAGCCATCATGAAGCTAAACTCAACTGGTGCTCTTAAAGGACGTTCGTCTTCCCAGCCAACACTGTCGGACCGAAGGACACTATTTACGTGCGTACGGTTCCGGTCGTAAATCTTGCCGTAATTTACATTCAATTTCATTTCCATCAACTTCGCGCGACGCTATGCGAACGATGTGCTCCCATTTCTTTTCTTGTTCGCATTTTTATCTCGGTTTGGAGCGGTTGTTTTGTTTTTTTTTTTGCGCTTGTCGTTCGTGTCGTCGCGCGATTCACGGAGGAAAATGTGTGCTGTGTTATTGGCAAACGAAATGATTTATTTAATAAACGGTAATGAACTCAGTACGGGTAGCAAAGGGGATAGGTCGCGCAGGATCCGGCAAAGGATCCTTCGCGAAGTTGCGAAGAGAAAGAGACCGAACCGTCAGTCAGCCATTACACAACAGGAAGTGATGATAATATTGGAAGATGGTCATCGAAATGCGATGCGGTATTTGCATGCAGGTTGCGCTACCGGAAGGTTAGAGGAAGTGAAATGTCAACAATTACGAAACGGTTGTATTAGAATACCAAATGAGAGCGCTTGTCGCAATGTTCTCGTGTGAAATTTCATGCAAAAGCATGGTTTAATGTGCAGGAAAATGTTGCTGACTATCATTATTCATCGTAAGGATACATTTTGAACGTCTCAATAGACTCTGAATACTGCGAAAGCGTTTGAAGCGTGGCGTTTTGGCATCTCGCACACGGTACAATCTTAAGTTCGTGCGTAAATTACGTTGTTTTGCCAGCCACTGAGATTGTTTCGGGTCGGACGACACCTGCTTTTCCGTTCGATTGAGCCGGTTGTATACCAAAACGTAGCGCCTCCAGTGGCTCGCGACGGGAGAAACAGGAGAAGCTCGTAAATATGGTTTGGCGGAAGTTGTTTGATTTGTAGCATTATCGATTATCGACACTGAACGGTTGCGCAAGAAATTAAAAATGAATGGCCAATGCCACCGTCTGCCGGTGCTGGTTTCGGTTTCTGGTTGTTGTTTGTTGTAAAGCGGCATAAAATAAGCCGCTTACCCAAGAAACATAGAGCGAAAGAGGAGGAGGTGTCCCGGGACAAACGGAAATGATACTAAAACTGCTGGCAAAGCCAGCCTGTAAGATTCCAAAGCGAAACAGCAACCAAGAAACACAAGCAAATAAAACTCGCCGGGGATCATTATAGATCGCTTTACTCGCTTCTCGCGTCGGTAGCTGCTGCCATCACGTCAAAAAGGTAGTAAATGCCGTCGTTGGGCGCACGGCACTTCAAACGGGAACGCCGTCGTTGGAGTAGTGCCGGCGAAGTCAAGCGAGTGGAAAAAGGTTTCCCTTTCCAGCGGCAAGCGCTTTGGTGGAGCCCTACACACATACACACGCACTGGCACAGTTAGGCCGCTTAGGCTCGAGTTTTCCCTAATAGTGGTTTGCGAGGAAAACGGAGCCGGCACCGGAGGCTTTCTTTAACGTTAAACAATCGAAACAGATCCGGGCGGTGGGATTCTGGTCAAGCCGGTCGTTTCTTTTCTGAAGTGTCACTCAGTCGGCAAACAGAGCCGGCAGACGGAGCAGCGGAGCAGGGATAAATGGAAAGATATATTGAACTTTCTGCTGCCGCTGTTGTTATTTTCCCAACGAATCCGTTCGTCCGCAACGGCTACGGGCCAGTTGATGTGATGTGATCCCTCCGAGCGTTTTCTTCATCCTGTGCGAAACTCGCCAGACAAGGCCGACGGCGTTAGTCTTTAGGCGATGGCTTTTGTTTTTGTTTTTGTGCTTGGAAGGGGTTTTTTTAGCAAAGTTTCAATCCGTTCGTGTTCTGTTATGCATTCGTCGTCAATGTCCCACTGAATGAATCATTTCTGAACCCTTTATTTCTAGCGACCGACCGGTAGGAGCAGCTGTGTAAAGGGATATGTTGGACAGGATCCATCAATTACTGGGTCAATAGAGGAGCAAACAAACTCGTAGATAGACGATACGGCACACCAGCCGCCAGCACCATTCCTCGGTTTGTGGGATGTGATGTTTGGTATCGATGTTTTCGGTTGTATTGACCGCCTCATGGACGATCTCACTTGACCCGTGTGCCCAAGACACGAAGGGACGCAACATGGAGGCTGTCCCCCTCTCGTGAACACCGGAACGATGATAAACAACCGACCAGGTAGATGAGCGTTCTCGACCGAATGGAAACGAGCCCACGGACGCGAGGGAGCAATGTTTTGATTGGAAAGTGGCTCATGTTTGTGTTTTCATGTTGCCCACTGTCTGATGAGCGGGCGAGTGTTTGTATTTCGTACTGGGTGTCATTCAGTCGTGCGAACTGTTGATGTAATGCTAAATGATACTTTGATTTCATGTGGTAGCTAAATTGGATTTAATTTTGATTGCATCTTCAGGGGTTTGCTCGGGACAGCAGCTTTTGCTGGATGTGGATTGTTTGCCGACGAGTTCGTTATCAATTACGAACTACGACATGATGTTCTTGTAGCACAGTGAACTATTGAATCTAGTAATTTGATTCCTAGAAGCAAGGTGTTTATTGAAATATTCAGAAGGTTCTTTAGAATCGTTCTAAAATTGTTTAACATCAAAACAAAAATGTATTTTCTCTACGTTATTATTCGCTATGTTCGAGATGTTATCTTAAAAAGCAGGAAATTATTCAAAATTAAAAAATATTAAAATTGAATTCCAATTGCCTTGAGTTCTTTGCTCCACAGTTGCTCTGATTGTAAATGACTTTCTATCGAAATAGAGCAGATTATTGTACAATATTACTTTATCTGGGTAATTAAGCAAATCTTTTGCATATTATGCAACACACAATTTCAAAGGGCCATTTCATTACAACATTTCCCTCCTTCCGTAGTCGGAAATCGAATCGATTTCGATCTAATAATGGAAGTTTTGCTTTCTATTATTATCATGCACAAACAATCGATTCCATCCATTATCTACCGATCGATTCAATTTACCGCGAGCAAACAGCAAATAAGAATAACCGGATTTCCAGCCCAGTGCTTTCGTCTTTCGCCGGGCGTCAATGTCAACGGGAAGGAAAAAGAAACTAAAATTTGTGGTCACACTTACCGTGTACTGGCGAAATCGATACAGGTGATCGGAGGTGATTAGGTAGAGGACGGTGAGCGGAATAACTGAGAGGGTGGTAAAGAATAGAAAGAGGCGCTTAATGATGCGCCATTTGGTCCTGGTGTGTCCTTTCATGTAGTCGCGCCACGCTTTCGTCCATCGATCGTCCCTTCCGATCCGATTAGACGTCGACTAGAGGGGGTGTGTGTGTGTGTGTGGGACGAAACTGCAACTTCGTCTGCGGGAGAGGGGCCGTTACAGAGGGATAGAAGGGTGGTGTTCTCGTCGCTGGCGAATCTTCAGGACGCTCGCGGCCTTGGGTTGCTGTGGGGCCGGCGGTGCGGCATAATTGGGGTGTCGGTCGGTCGGTTGGGCGTAGGCGACTCGGTGGACGGTTCACCCGACGTTGATTGATTGCGACGGCGCTCGGTGATTAGCGACGATCCTTTCACAATTCTCTCTCTCTCTCACACACATATACACAAACACACGCGGAAACGGAAAGGGCTCAGGTCAGCATGGCATCGAAATCTATAAATGAAAGAAAATTGGTAATGAAAAAAAGGGAAAAAAACACACACGCATCCGCACACACACACACATAGTTAGATGATAATGACAGTTTTCTTAATTCGAGCACACGGGAAGTTGGTAAAGGGAGGCACAGCAATGCAATGGAACACGCATTAGGAACACGCTTGTGGCTCATTTCCCC
>JXWZ01005134.1:0-11138 GCA_000956215.1 Anopheles farauti No. 4 | reverse complement strand
CACATATTCGATAAAAGTGTGCCCATATGGCCTTGTCATAATGGATTTTATATTATTTAAAATATTACTCCTTCTCAGTTACGATGAATAGTTTCATATACAATGTATCGCATAAAATATGCAACATTATCAAAGTTCACAGTTATTCGCCAGTATGACGCACACACTTCTTCAAACACAAGATGCATATTGAAATGTCCATTCGATTGTTTTATGGTAACAATGGACTACCACAAAAAAAAAATAATAGCCTCCATTGATTATGTTGAGCAAAATTTATTCATTCCAGTGAAAACGTTCATTCCGTACCCAGAAGGCAAACGGATCGAATCGAAAACAAAGAACTACGTCGTACTGAGTGGAGCGTTTACACAGTCAGAAGAAACAAAATCCAAACCCGTTTCGAGTAGGATTGGGTTAGATTTTGTAAAAAAATAAGCCATCCACGTGCTAAACGTTTTCTGGCGTCGAGGGAGGAATGTTTTCATCGCAATGCGAAACCCCACAATCGTATTTTATTTCGATTTCGGTCTGTCCACTCAACGCCCTGTGACAAGCTGCTTTGCAAGCGTTTGGCGTTTATTTTTTTATTTCTGCGTTCAACATTCGCTGGACTTGACATTGAGAGGTCCTCCTCGTTCGGGGTTAGAAGGCGAAACAAAACTCCGCCAACATTTCCATGCCGTATATATCTGATGCAAAATGTGGTACAACAACAAGTTTACGTCAATTAATTCATGCTTTAAGCTCAAACCACAATGGTTTCGAAAAATGAAATTGATTTGGAAATTTTACTAGATTGTTGCATAAAATATGAAAAATTAGCGAAAATTATTCAAAAAAATATTTGAAAATCGATCAGTTTATTTTCAAATCATTTGTTGGATACATTGCATTGCATAAAAAAAGAAAAGCAAGTATATCACGATAAGAATAAAAATGATGCATAGTAAAATTAAAAAAAAAACAATATGAAAATGTGGTACTCATGTTTGCTACACAGCTTAGAAAATGGAATTTGGCGTATCTGGTTAAGCTCGCTTACATCCGCGTGTCATTCCGGAAATTAAATTTTTCCCCGTAGACGTAAAGCACAATGCGCTATGCAGCATTATGCTCCGAGCGGTAGAAGCATGTGTTTGATCTAAGCTGATTGATTTACATAACAGCGTAGTGCCGTTAGAGAGGGTGTTATATTTTCTAGTGTTTCCGAGATTACGCTTCTGTTTACAATTTACAATGAAGCATGGACAGGTGTGTCGTGCCTTGCAGCTTCTGTCATAACTAAAGGCATATTTATCTCACTCTATCATTGCCCGTATAATGGTGTCGAACTCATAAACGCATTTGCCGGTGAGCATTTTATCATTATATTTCAACACATTTTGCCGCAGTTGCCATTATTTATTTTAACACGCGTTCTCACACACACACACACACACACACACTTACACGTGCGAGGATTGATTCAGTTATCTAAGGTAACGTTCGCCCAACGATGGCGACGTGCTCTGCTGGTGACACATTCTTTCATGTACCTCATAACATTAAGAGGCACGTTCCGCTGACATGCGCCGTTCGTGAATGGTTGCGTCGGGTAAGGTGCGATCAATTTGTTTGATTTTACCGATGTATAAATCTCCGAAGGTTTCCCAGCCACGAGAGCTCAAATACAGTTGAGTTGCAAAGTGTGTGTGTGTGCGGGGGATACGGCCGGTGGAACCGGCTTGGCAAGTCGGTACACGTGCTAAAGGTGCCATCCACCTGGCTGCGTGGTTGCGGTTTCGGTTTTCCGTAAATTTTGAGTTTTTGAGTTTCGTGCTTTACGCTGACTTATCAGTTAACGCACAGCGAAAGCAACACGACACAGAGCAACCTACCATGGCGTATCTCACGTGCAAATCAATATTCAACCGCATGAAATATTCCTCGTAAAATTCGCACTCGCGCTCGAAAGCCGGTGGTTTTCAGATGCTCGAACGATCAGGCGCTGTGGGTTGAAGCTGCTATACCGCTGTGGTGAAAATGTATGCTATACTATAGTTAGAGACAACGTTTCGTCTGGACCGTTTTTAGAACGAACCCGGTCTGTTCCTAATATAGCTTCACATCGCGGGGAATATCTCATTCTTTTCCCGACAAAGCTTGCTGTCAAATAATGCGGAAAGAAAAGAAATAACTTCACCGTAACAGCAAGGGCTGCTTGGAGGATGCGGGGACTTTAGCCGATTCGATTCTTTCACAGTTGTACGAACATCGTTTTCTTGGTGCGTTGCTACCTGGGTTGGCAGTACATTAAATTGTCTACGCTTTTCCACTAGCAGCAAGTTTGTCTTTCATGTTGCAATTCAGCAGCTCACTCGCTGCCGCTGGATTGTGTCGGCATCGAAAAATATCGCTTTGCTTTCATTTTCCTGCGCCTCTATTCGGTAGCAAAAATATTATCTACCGCTTATCACAACACAAGCTGTCAGAGGCAGATGACGCGTCCTAGTTGCGTACCTTTCAGACACAGCCCAGCGTTTTCCGCGAACTGCCACGCACGCCGACTGGGTAGTGAAAGACGAATTTGAGCCATACATTTTCCAATGATCCTTCCGTGACATGTCGTTTTGCCGTGGGGTGGGGGCGGTGCTGTACCCCAAACGAGATTTAAATCTTTGCGAATCTGCTTGAACTTTCCAATTCGATGTACCCTGCGGGCGGAAATGCAAATCTATAAGCATGTCTGCCGGGCCGGTCTGTCGTGCACACAACCCTACCATGATGTGCCTGACGGCAACGAAAAGGTACAACCTCAGACGAACGTTCCACGGAAGTAAAGCTGACAGCCGGTTTGCGGACACATTTTTTTTCTCTACCTCTCTCTTTCTCTATCTTCTGAGAAATTTGTGCAATCATGCTAACCGG
This sequence comes from Anopheles farauti No. 4, assembly GCA_000956215.1. Lineage (NCBI taxonomy): Eukaryota > Metazoa > Arthropoda > Insecta > Diptera > Culicidae > Anopheles > Anopheles farauti No. 4. The sequence continues at coordinate 8,228 of JXWZ01005134.1, read as the reverse complement.
AACACACGCGCAGTGTGGTGCGACCGTGCGGAGCAGGAAACCAAAAAAAAAAAATATTTATATGAGATGGATCTCAAATGGAGGCGCATGGTTGATGGTGATGATGTTCGTGGAAAAAAAAAGATGTTATTTGAATTTATTGATACAGTTTTTCTTTTTCCGCACACCAAATGGCCATCCTGAAAAGCGGTAAACCCTCCAAATTCATTGTCGATTCTAAACAAACCAAATCTAAATGATGGAGCATTCGGTGGTGATGATGTTTTTCTGCCTGCCTTATCAAATCCTTCCCGTGTACCTTTTCCTGCATTTACATTCCGTGCGCGTTACGTAAATTAACGATGACTATTTTTCATGCTCCTCGTTACGTAGAAACCATCGCAACGCCGCACTGGATGCAGTGTTCTACTGGGCTCGGCATGAGAAGAAGGCTTTATGAACCGGTGTAGGAGAAAAAAAACCGTTCCCTTCGCTGTTCTTTATCCCGTTGAAAGTGAAGTGATGAATATCAATCAGTGGCAGCAGCTTTCCCACTTTTCCGCGGCTGGTTTCCGCTGCTTTACAATCCGTTTTTACCCATTCCAATGTTTTCCGGTCAAGCAGCGCCCGGGTATTCTAATCAGAAAGAATGTGAAAATTATCCAGCCATCCATTAGGCGAAGGTCGAAACGGCTCGACTTGTCGAAGCGAGTCGGTGGCACGAGCACGTAAAAGGATAACGACTTTCAGCGCACGGGCGCATTGCCTAATGAAGCATGACGAAGCACGACGCACGGCCCGTGAAAAAGAGGCGGGCAAAACATTTACATCGCGCACGCAAAACGTTGCTGCCACGCCGAACAATCAATGAGGGTTTGTTTTCGAAAATAAATACATCAATGAACTGACGGGGCAAGTTCTTCATTATCGGCTTAAAAATGCAGAATGTTTAAAAAGAATATGCTAATGGTATTTATTTTCGTCTTTTTTTTGCTCGCTTGGTAGGTTCGCCCACAGTTGTGCACGAAAAAAAGAAAATGCTGGACATAACGCGAGACAGACCTATCAAAATCGCCGTTCGTGTGCAAGTCCCAGTACGAGATCATCCAAAGGTAAGCTTTTTTGGTTTAAGTAATGGACTGCCAATGCTTTTTGGAGAGTTATTTTGGGATAATTTAATTGTGCGCCGTTAATTGGGATAGGACACATTTAGTGTTTTATGTTTCTCATCATGAAGCTTCAACCAAGCCATCCATTTCTTACTTTAATCTCTTTTGTTACGGCAACACTATGCAGTTCAACTTTGTCGGCAAACTGCTCGGTCCAAAAGGAAATTCGCTGAAACGACTGCAGGAAGAAACGATGTGCAAAATGGCTGTCCTAGGCAAGGGTTCGATGCGCGACCGAAAGAAGGTAAAACTAATGTCTCTTCCCATAACCGACAACACATATTGCACCGATTATTAACTCTTCTCACCGGTTTCCTTTCGTTCCCATCAACAGGAAGAAGAATTGCGGCTGAGCGGTGATCCACGGTACGCACATCTTTCCGAAGACCTGCACGTGGAAATCTCGACCTATACGGCACCGGCGGAAGCGCACGCTCGGATCGCCTACGCTCTGGCCGAAGTGCGCCGGTTTCTGGTTCCGGTAAGTGCGAAAACTGCCCACAATTGTGGCACCACCCAACGCTGTTCCGTGTGCGAGAGGGTTGCTTTTTTTCTTATCGTTTGAAAAAAAAACGTAGGAAAACTTGCTCACACCATCGAAGTGTTTTTCTCAACGGGCTGTGTGTTTAAGGCGATTTCGCGTACGATGGCACCGTACCGGTGACTTGGCACTGCTGGCTTTCCTGAACTGCTTTTACACCGCACCATGCAGTTTCTCGTTGGTGGCAAATGCTTTTAGCGATAAAAACAGGCTAATAAAGCTTTAAAAGTACACTTAACCCTTAAAGCTGTGACTCGCCTTAGCTTCTTAGTTATGGCATAGTTGAGAGCAGGTTTTCCGCATCTCTTCGTTGTAGTGCTTTCTTTCGCTGAACGATAGCTGAAACCGTGACGATTAACTTTAGTGCGGTAAGGTGTACCGGTACGTGCTGGAGCTCCTTGTTTAGTTACTGTCCAGAGTGTTCCGGGAAAAATCCAATGAAAACAGTGATATTGCCTCAGACGGGAGTGCTTTACAGCAATACTGGCTTCCGGAAACGGTACGCGCTAGTAAAATGTTAGATCATGCTCACGTTAAAGTGGTTACTAGTAACTTCTTCCTTGAAAAGCGATCCTAGAAGCAAGCAGTAAGATGATAGAAGATAACATACACCCTGAAACAACTTATGTTCCATAAAACGTACTGCTTGTGGAATTTTTATTCTAGTCATAATTATACTGGTTTGGTTTTAGATGGTACCATTTTCTTCACTGATGGAATGAAATTATAAACTAATTAAAATATTTTTTTTATTTTTTTATATCGTATGTGCATTGTTATATTTCCTTTTTTTGATTTTTATTCGCTTTTTAATTAAATAATAAAACTTTGTTTTATACAGTTTGGTTTTCTTTAGCTAAACAACTGTGAATATTTATGATAAAATATACTAAGCTATAACTTTCTGATGTATTAAAAAAAACTCTCACAAATTCTCACAAAAATCATTTGTACAGCGCATTAGCAGCGCATATTGTGCGCAATACAATTGATAGGATCGTAAAATTGTCTTAATAAACGCCAACAATTACCATCACAGTATATTGCACCATAGTTTGCCAGATACTGAATAGTTCATATCAAAATCATTGTCCACACAGATTGGAGCAAAGTTTTTTAATCACGGTTCATCAAAATTTCATTTTCTTCGACTTCAGCTATGTTTCCAGCAATGCTTCTCAAGCCGAGTTATTGGTTCGGCTTGGCTACTCCAGTGGAAACGCTTCTCAAAAAGCAGTAATACAGCAAGTTTATGTTTAAAGCATCGCAGGAGAAGTTTGAACCGATCGAATTGGTACAGAAGTTTTGTCATGAGATTTTTTATATTTTTCTTGACGTTGTTGAGAGGTTATGAACGAGCTTTGCTTGAGCTACCGCATTGGAAATACCCTGCGAGCATATTTTTTATTGGCTGACAATAAACTAGGATAACAGAGATTAAGAACTTGCTGGAATATAGTTGAAATGCACCATTATCTGCAATCGAGTTTTGGTAATCCAAATGGATCTTCGCTCATTTTATTGTATTCTGAATTTTTTTTTGTATTTATAATTTGATTATTTAATTCTATGTCGCAAGTTCGTAATTCTATTTAACGATTTACACGGTATGACGTAATAGGTATGATACGCTCCAGGTGTTTTCAAAAATCACTCCTAGTTGTTGTCATAACTTGTTCTAAGCAATTTTGTTTTGTCGGGCGAACGTCGGTCAATTATTGGTCATTAAAATCAATGCAACAGCAGAAAATTTGCTTCGTCCTTTGCGTGTTCATGTGTGTGTGTGTTCTGTTGCCATAAGCACGTTTCGATTACAATCGATACAGAAACCACAGTTTTCTGATGAAAGGTTCAAGCAAAAACTGCCCACATAAGCAGAATGCCGAAGAACTCCGTGGGTAAAATTTTGGGGACGAAAAATCATTCCAATGGATGAGAAGGCAAACGAATTGTGTGAGCAATCCCACAACCTATTCTTCCATCACAATTACGTCTCGACCGGTAGCCTGAATCGCTTCCATCCAGCCTTGAGGGAAAGGTCCTGCTTCAAAGGAATCCATTTAAATTGTAACTCGGAAATGCGTAAAGCATTCGGCAGCAAAGATGAACGCTTTCAACGTCCAACGATTGTTTGTCGCAGCCGCACTAGCGAGCATTTCTTATCTCGGCTGAAGGTTACGTGTGGGCTGCCGTTTGTCGACTAACTGTCGGAAAACTACCAGCCGAAAGGTGCACGAAGGAACGTGATTCGGAAAATGAAATTTGCGGAGCAGGCACTTTTCATTCTTTGTTCCCACTGGGGAAGTATCCTCAGCGTTTCCGTGCTCGTACACCGCCACCACCCGCCCTCATGAAGAACGGTGTGGCTTAGGATAGGAGAATCTGTTTTAAGCAACCGTTGATGATTGAAATAAATTCCAAGCAGCAAAAGGATCGACGAGAATGTGACTGGCGACGAGAAACGACCCGGCAGCAGAAATAGAAAACAATCTCTTCCCTGGATATGATACGTCCTAATGACAACTGCTCGATGGTCCGTTCGCTTAACTGTTATTAACGGGTCACCGAACATAGTAAACAAGAATGTTAAATCTAATGTTACACGATCCAGCCGCCGATTTTCCTTCACAGATACATGCGAGCACGTGCGAGCACGGATCGAAATTGGAATGTGAAATCCGTTGGGGAAGTTTGACTTGCTCATCGTTTCCAATTAATGGCTGGCACCAAATTAACGATACATTGGCATGAAAAGGGGTCCACTGAAAACGATGTCGACGAACCAATCTTCAATCCTTTTTCAAACTGCGGAAAGTGATTTCAATCTCTCCCGGCATTCGAATTTTGGGCGAACGAGCGATTTTCCTTCATGTGCAAATGAAACACACCCCAAAATCAATTAGTACGGGTCGATTTCTTAAAAGGTTTGCAAAACAGAAGCAATGCCCAGGGCCTTTATTACATGCTCTTGACGCAAACACGCACCATTTTCTTTGATGTTACACTGTTACCTGAGAAAACCCCTGTAATGTTGACTTTCGTCTAATCTCGATGCTTTGCTTTAGAATTGATCCCGGTTTTTGGAAGTGAAAGTTGTTTTGCACGTTATTGGCTTCGGTGCTGGTTGGGGTTTAATTTCTGAATTTCTGAACGGGTGTTTCGAACATGCAGGTAATTTTTTGTTGCATACGCTAACTTTGATCAGAAGAATAAACAGTACCTTTTCAACCTCTGCCAGATTCTGCCAATTTCTGAAACGTCTCATTCGTACGAGACGTCGTCAAAGCTATGGCTGGGTTCTCGACAGTAAGCGTAAATTTAGAGACTGTAGCCATTTCTGTAGCCATTTCTGCACCACCAAGCCCGTCTAGTGACACCGGTAAGGCTATGCAAGTCAGGCCGTGCATTTTAATGTAGTCTCGAAACAACTCTCGCTCTGCACTGCACGTATCCTTTCGGGAAATCAAAACACTCAGAAAAACATGCCATCGCACGAACCGACGCAGCGCACCGGAATCGTAAAAATGGTGCCGTGTGCGGACTGGAATGCGTCGAAATAGACCGCACGAGCGACCGGTGGCTAAATCACATTTCCACCTCATAAATTACGCCTCACGACGTCAGAATGGCAAATCGTTTCAACGCGCGCCGAACACCGAGTCATGCCGTTTTGATGCGACATGGGAAAATGTGTCATGTATGCATGGGTTTGGGCGTGTGTGAGTGTCTCGTGTGGTTTTGTGATGACAGGAAAAAATCACATTCGTGCAAAAAAGTGTGGGAAGGTTTCACGTGAGATATGCTTTTTGCACTTTGATATTTGCTGCAGGGAATAACGAGACTTATGGCTTAAAATAAGCGTAGAATAAATGAGTCGTGTGCAGGAGAGATAGAAATTAAAAGCGTGTCGGTAGGAATGAATAACTTTTCGTGTTTCATTATATTTTTTTTTTACGTGCTAAGTTAAACCGTATGCAATATGAAATTTTTCAATAAGAGATAAGAGAGTTGGTGTTAGTAAATTGCTTAAATTCGCTACCTACACAAATGTGCCTTTGGATATTTTTGGCTTCCAAAGCTCGAAGCTCTTCTCTGAAACTTCTGTTGTTAATTAATTTTTTGATTTTTTAAATAATCAAATATTGTCAGTAATTTTAACTAATTTTGACCGAATCTTTTGGCCGTCTGTTTAAGAGCTCGGAAGTGTTCTTTCTCACTCTTTTTTAAATGTCGTTAGATGATTAGGTCACGTCTCAATGAGTCATTTACGTTTTATGGTAGACATTATCATGACGTTTTCCCATTGTGTCCTTTGTATATGTATCGTGTATTACCTGTGATGATACTCATACAGAATTGATCTCGAAACGATATTGAAATGTACACACCAACATCTAAAACCCATTTCAGTGCTACCTTCGCAGAAAGCATTTCCTTTGTTGCTTCGCACTTGTAATTAATGGTTTCTCAGCGAAACCATTCGTTCATCTCGTTCGTTCGGATGTCACATAAATTCCAATTAACTGGATTAGCTGCCAGCCGGTCAGCTTCTGCCACTCACAATAATCTAAACAACGCCGGGCACAGCTTGGATACCGTCCTGGCGCCAGCTGCGGAATCACGGCCATTAGTCCGCAGTTAATTAATTTGGCCATAAATTCATCATCAACTGCTGCCGAAGCGCCAAACACCTGCGTGCCAAATTTCGTTGAGTAATCATCGCAAATACGCTACCACCGATGTCTAGACGAGAAAAAGACCATAAACTTGTAGCGCCGTTTGTATGTATTCCGCCCCTACACATGCTAATTTGACACGAAAAATTATGAAACGTAAATCGATAATGAGCTGTTTTGTTTTTGCTAAAGAAGCTTTTACTTTCCAAAAGACTTGCCAAAACATACAGGCTTATAAAATGGTTGATCTACCGCTCGATGTTGCGAAATCCACCAGCAGGGAGCGAGCGAAGTGTACGGAAGCTATGTCAAAGTTGAGCCAACTCCGGTAAACCAGAGCCCCGGTCAAAAGAGCAAGTCATAAAGCCGTCTCGAGGCAAACAGCGCACCAGCGCGACTCACTGCGGGACCTCCGGACCATGCCGGGCGTTGGTGTGCGGGAAAGTAGGAAGGCGTGAAAGCCCCCGTGGTCCATGAGGTGATGGATGCATGTTGCTACCGCTAATAAAACGGTTCAGGTGGTTTGATAAATGGCTTCCCCGGCCAAGCGGACGGTAGATGCGAAAGCAGAAAGACCACTTGCAGACTGGACGTTGGACGCTTTACCGTGAAGCTGAAAGTTGAAAGCGACTAATCGGAACTGCCAGCTACACCATCACCGTCTTTATCGCTTTGCATCTTGTCGAAGCCGGGTGGGACAGAGCACCGGTCGGCACTGTTCGACGGCCGTACTTTAAGTCATCGAGGACGAAACGGCTCAGGAATAATCACAACCCACACAAAAAAGCGCATCAAGTTGTCATTTTTCATCCACTTGCCGCGTGCCAACGGGCGCTGACTAAATCGAAGTTAAGTACCCTGGCAGGCATTAAAATGATTTGCTCATCGGAATGATGAATGGCAGCATGGGGAGGGAAGAGAAAAATCGGGTAAAAATGTAACAGTAACTTTAATTAATCGGAGGGATGGCAAGAAAAAATACGTAAAATGCGTACAAGAGCTGTTTCGTTCAAGTGTTATGTAAATATCAACCGTAAATTTTGAAAATTATGGAGCATGTTTTTCTCAACATTTCTTTGATTTTCCATTGCATTTATTACTTATAAAGTTGTTGAGTTATTTTACAAAACTTTTTTGTGTAATGATTAAAACACTCACGAAACTTGTTATATTTTTAAATGAATAAAATTATTGAAAAATAAATTTTTTATTAAATACAAAGGTGCGTGAAAAAAACATATTTTTGAAATGTTGTTGGGTTTTTAGTAAGTGAAATTCTCTCGACATACATACAACAATTTAAACTTTCTGGCCTCTTTCTCTACACTTTTCGATATTTCGCTCAATGTATTGAGCCAAAACACACATCATGCTAGTAGTAAGTCCCGGAAACCTTTTCTTAAAATATCATAGAATGCATGTGCCGTGCGTATGAAATGGAAATGCTCCACCGCTCAATTTATGCGGTCATTAAAATTCAAACCAAAATTTACCATGCAGCAATTCGCTGCCCATTCAAGATTGTAGATTGGCAGGAGTTGTTTAAAATGTAGATTGTCTCATCCCTTGCGTTGCGGATACGGTCACGGACGGCACATCTTCCCCATCTCATTTGCGCTCTCTCCGAATGCTACACGCTGACGGATCAACCGCAATTCAAGGATAGATACGAATCGGCAGCCAGATGAAATACAATCCGAGGCGACCGTTCGATTTGGTTGCGACGATCGCTTTGCACTTCGGCACGAACACAGCCACGAAACGATCAGAAGCTCGTCCTCGTGGAATGGGACCTTCCGAAAATGAGGTGAAAGATACTTCCTTCCTTTCGGGGTCTTTCTACATCGTGTCACAGGGTTCTCT
>JXWZ01005133.1:0-14207 GCA_000956215.1 Anopheles farauti No. 4 | reverse complement strand
AAAAAAAATCGATCGGTTCGGTTGCTGACCATTGAACCGTTTGTCGATCGACGACACACGATAAGCACCGACACTTCCACCCGCGAACGTCGCGCTGTCGAACCGCTAGATAGCATTCCAAAACAGATGTGCAGGAAACGAGGGCAGTTGCTATCGAAAGTAGCGAGACAGCGAAGCGCAAACCCCGTTCGGTGCAAGAAAACTGTCAAAATTCCACCGTCGATCTATTACTCAAAAGCGGGGCGAGTGGAACGGCGGGTATCTGCTCGACACAAACCAGAACGAATCAATCACGCCCGTTTTGCCGGCCGAGATGCGAAGCGAAATGCTCCCCCCCCCGTGCCCGGTAATCAGATTAGGGTGGACGAGCGTGTCCAGCAGCTCAAGACACAAGCGACGTTCTGGGGCGAGATTGCTCCCGAAGATAGGGCGCACTTTGGGTGCGCGTAGGTGTGATGCTACCGGCCCGCTGCAAGCCGCAGGGTGGCAAACAGTTGTCAAACTAATCCGGCCAGCGCAAACGATGAGCCAAACTTCAAACCATTCCAACGCCCGATCCATCATCTTCGGTGGCGTTTTACTACGTTTTTTTTTTATTTACCTTTTCTCTACAAGATGTGCCCCTTCTGCCCGAGTCGAATGATCGCCACCCTAATCCAACACGAATGAGCAACCCGTGGTCGCATCGGGGACAGGTTGGATCGTGCTGCTGCCTTCAAATCGGCTTACGAAAAGCCACACTTCATCATGCGCCGACGGTGGCAAAACAAATCGGCCTCATGCTCATTACGAACGTCGTAAATCGTGTGAGCTTTGGGGCTCAAGCAGCTCCCCCCTCTCGCAGCGAGCCGTATAAGGCTGATAAATAGGAGATATTTCATTGCCCAAAACCGTCGGCATTTCGTTCCATTCCCGGGAAGCAAAATATTATCACCGCAACCGGCGCGAGTGAATCATGAATTCGTGCGCGAGCATAAAAATTCAAAACTCTTCCGAAATAATTCCAACCGCGTCGCTACCAAAGCGGGGGAATAAAAAGTTTTTAAAGAAAAATTTTAACATTCCTCCTACCGACCAGCGGCTGGGATGGGGTAAAATATGAACAATCAATCAGCGGAACCGGGGGAGCCAACCCGGCCCGCTCTAACAACTCCATTGTTGGACGGTCATTAATTTCCGCGTCTGCCAACTGTCGCCGCGCCACTTTTTATCGCCGATCGCACGGGTGCGCGCGGAATTCGCTAATAAAGCGCCGGTTTTCTTTCGTTCTTTCTTTCTTTTTTTCCCCGTCGGTTAAAGCCACCGCAGACGCACTCGCAGCCGATAAATCATAAATTTATGATGATGAGAAGCCGGAGCGTCCCGGCTGCGTCGGGTGTAAATGTGTTTCCGCGGATGGACGCGCCGGAACGGAGGAGGTATTACAAACTAAACTAAACGCGAACGAAACCCATCCCTTCGCGCATAAAACAATCGGGGCAAACTGTTCCCGCATGCTTCAGCCACCGCACCGTCTCGCCGAAGGGCTCCAGTAATCGTGTAAAATTAGTTAACCTTGATCTTCAGGCGGACGAGAACGGGGCTGCCACCGCCAATAAGACACCGAACGGAGGGGGGGGGGGAGATAAACCGGTTGGTGGAGGCTGCATTTGCAAGGATCGAGTTGCAATTCACCCCGTTTGTGGAAGGTACCGCCTTCCGGAATCCAACGGTGGGCGCACCGCGAGGTCGGCAACGAATTTCCAGGAATTTTTGGCCCAATATAACAACAGCGGCAGAAACACAGAAGAGAAAAAAAAACCCCGAACCCCGAAACGAATGCTCTGCGTTATGATTCGATGAAGAGAACGATCTCCCGGGGAGGCTGCACCGGAGCTTTATCATTGCCATCGGTTTCTTCGGTTGCCGGGTGTGGAGCCAACCCGCTGGAGTTAATTTAAAACCACAGACACACCGTTCCGTTTGGTTACGTGTGTTTCATTTCGAAGCCGAACTTCATCATTCGGTTATTAAATTATTTTCTTCAAGAAAAAAAAAATGGAACATTGCCCGTATCGTTTCGCAGTTTCTATTGCACATTTGTGATTCGATTGCAAGTTTTTTGTGATTTGTTTTTGTCTCTGCTGGAGGCTTCAAACGCCGCAAAGGGAATGAATGTGCAGCGTGCCCAAAGGGCGTTGTTTTTGTCAGCAAACGTTGGTCAAACGGAGGTCAAATAATATAAAAAAAAATATTGGAATCGATTTTTAAATAAGTTATTATTTTTAAAATAGCTTTGGAAAGTTATAAAAAATCTGTTTCATACGCTTTTTCGGAAATATTTTTTGGAATTTTTTTGATAATTTTTTAAAAATTGATATGCAGTCATAAGCAAACTTTAACGTTTGTTTGTCACATTCTGAACATATACTTTGTTTCAAAATGTACCAAATTGCAAAAAAAAACGAGCTGTTATGAAAGTTTTCACTTTAAGACTGAGGTTGAAGTAAATATTCTTCAAACAATTGAACAAAGCCAAATTAGTTAAAGTTGCAATAAAAAATAATTTACAAGCATGCTGCGTTCGCCGATTGCCTCGAGCTGGACCACTGTGACCTCCGGTGGTAATAGTTTTTTTTTCGGTGATCCTTGCCATGGAATAGTTTCTCGCACACGCGATGTCGGCCATAAATAATATGCGCCCGGTAAGTTTTGCGCCGAAGATGCTGCCGTTGCTGCTGCTGGCAGTCGTGAGTTATTTTGGCCCATCTTTCCGACCGATGCTTGCGCGTTGTTTTATGTTTTCGCGGCCAACGCTCCACGGAGTCGTATATCTTGCATTAAAAGACCGCCGCGAGGTGAGAAAGAGGTAAGTCTGGGAGCTGTAAATTAACAAACTCCTTCCGTCGACTCTTTAAAAGAAACCGTGATCCCGAATTTCGCCGCGCGCGGGGGAAGAATTTTCATCACCGCCGTGCAGCCGGGAACAAAACAAAACCCGGAACGTTGCAAATTCTTCCCACTTTCGTTGCATTGCTTCCCTCGGTGGTGGTGGTTTTGTTAGTAAATTTTGTGTAGTTTTTTTTTCCCGCCACGTGCTTATGCAGCAAAACACACGGCAAACCGCGCTAGTTATAAATTAAGTGTCTTAAGTGCATCTTAATGTCAAAACGCCGCACGGGGAGGTGGAAATTTTCTTTCTCCCACCACCAGCTGGGCAACTTCTTAAGGGTTGGTTTCGTTGGCGAGGTTTCTACACCCTCTCATTCACTTTTTTTTCTTCTAGCAATGCGGAAATGCGGAATGTTCCTAGGGATGGGTTTTTTTTATTGCGCTTTGTTTTATGAGGAATGTTTTTTTTTGCTTGCCCTTTCCGAACGCGTAATTTCCACACGCAGGAGGTGGAATTTTTGAAGCGATTTTCCGATTTTATGAAGACTTTGTTTTATTCGCTTGAGGTTCGGAGCAAAAAAAAAAAGCTAGTGGCTAGTGGACATAGCCCGGAAGTGACGATTTTTTGTTTAATAACCGAAATAAATTTCCACTTTGACGCGCCTTTAATTTACTCGAGGGCCCAAATTTCCTCGTCAAAAGAATTTATTTATACAATTTTCAAGCAGTAAATACCCCCGATTAGATGTACTCCGATGGGGTATAAATCAGCGATAACCATAAAAACGTGCGTTAATAAATAAAAATTAACGACGGTGCAGCCCGGTGGAGAAAAGGTGGAATGTTTGTATTCGAAACGCATAAATAGCTTCGCCTACGTATAAATAGAAAATATTCCATATTCACCCGCCACTGGTCACTGACCCAGCCGCTGCCTTTCTTGAAGAGGTCACCGTTGAAGGGAAGCAAAAAAATCACGAAAAAATGGTACCGATCGATAATGAGTTTCCAGCGATGAGACGTGATTCTTTGGTTCGGTTTTCGAAAACCGGCGGACCGCTCGCTGGGCGAACGATACTTAATCTTCGGCCACCCGCCGCCGGGAACGAGGCGACCGCGAAAGGCCGCGAAACAGACACAATATTTGATGATATTTCACTTTCCGTCCAACACACTTTTTTTTTCCCCCCACCCAATTTGCCATTCGCGGACGGTCCGAAACGGATCGATGAGGTTTGGTTCGTCCGTCCGGCTCCGGGGAAAAGGGACATGAAGTATCATTTTTTAATAATTATTTTGCTTAGTTGTGACACTTATTAATCGTTTGCTTCCTTCACTGGACACGGCGAACATGCAAACGGGGTCGGGGTTATGGGTGGGTTCTCGAATGGGAAAAGAGATATAAAGAGCGCTTTGTGCGCTCGATTCTTTCGCCATCGAGTGGCACACATCGGTAAAAACGCCTTCATTAATGTTGTTAATATTAATCCGTCATCCGGGTTTGGATCTCCTTGTATCCTTTGAGCGGGATAAAGCGAGGAAATGGATGAAACTTTTAGTCATCTTCCGGCGGCGCACACGAACCTGGCCGCCTCCCAAACGTAGGTGGAACGCAAATTTATCTCTACTTGCAGGATCCGATTGATAAAACACAAAAATGGTCCTTCCAATGGCCCTGGTTTGTATGCCGGTGTGGCAGGAGGAGGCCGCATAATTTTTTAATCAATTTTATCCACCAGCACCTCCTCGCAGCCGATTTTATATCACGACGGCGCATGGAAAAAGCAGCTCCCTACCATACGTTTATGCTGATAAATGATGCGAGCATGATTTTTAGCTTTGAGGGTGCTCTCGCTTTAAAAAAAAAAAATAACAGCATAACATAACCGTTTCGTGTCGTCTTCTGCGATGAAATACCCCTTTTTTGCGTTCAATGCGCTCGTTTATTCATTATTCATTAAGGTTCGGACCGGGGGGGGGGGGTTTCTATTTATTATAAAAAAAGTACACTGATCTGCATCAATACGATCGCGGTTCGGGGTTGGGTCCTCAAAAGACATCTATTTCTCATTACGAAGAAATTCATATCATCTCCCTACCAGGCGAGCGGAATGAACGTGATGAGTTGGGTCTAACTTGTGGCGGGAGGTTATTTTTTTCTCGCCTTACAAAAACAGCTCAGTGAGCTCGTCTCTAAATAAATAAAGATGTACAGTCAACACAAATTCTCCGGGATCGTTTAGGGCAAGGTGTTGAGAGCGCGTAATGGACGACCCTTCCCGATGTTGTGCTTACTTTGCGGAAGTGTATAAATATTGTTTCCAGCACCGAGGGAAGGTCAGAAAACCCGGCAAAAACCATGAAGGCGGAAAGTTTTATTCCCAACGACGTTCCATTAACATCAGTCGGTACAAACTTTCGCACCCGGTGCCATCTTCGTGACGCTCAGGATACGTTCAGCTGTTTAGCACGCCGAAAGGACTCCCGATAGCACACACAAGCTGGACCCTCATTACCGTGCACACAAACACTAATGCACATATGGACGCAAGTACACGCGAGCTCGTTGCACGCTTTAAACGGAAATTCATTTATTTAATTTGTTATCAAAAGACGCAACGGGGGAAGATGATGATGTTGCCACCGCACGCCGACTGCATGACTGCAACCATCATATCGCCGAGTGCTTGGCGCAGTCAGCGTGGACTGACTGTGTGCAGATTAACTTTATGTTTATTGTTTTTATTTCCCACCACTTGGAATGACTCCATAAAGCAATAAACAGCTGCTAACGCCGGACATGCTCGTGCCGGCACGGGATGTGCTTTTGGATGTCCTGCCCTGGCAAAACGAGGTGGTAATCTGTTTTTATTCGCAAGCCAATCTTGCCCGAAGTGATTTTTCGTGATTTGAAGCGAAACTGCTTGCAACAAATTTTAAGATATGCCGTAGAAGTTTGTTAGGGTTAAAAAAAAATTTTGGTAAATTTTTTTTTTATTATTTTCAGACATTTAGTGTTTTAAAACGTGTTTAAGCCATTTGAAATTTGTAAAAAAAAACTTAAAAAAAATGAGAATTTGAAGAAATTTATAGAAATTTATTATATTTATATCCTTATAAACAAGCAATTTTTCATGAAAATTGATGAAAGATAAAAAATTCATTTCATGAAAGATATGAAAGATTTCATGAAAGATAAAAAGTTATCTTTTCTTCAATTTTAACACAATTTATTACAAAATTATAAAAATGTTTATACAAAATTTTCCTCAAAAATCAGTTAAATTTATGTCATGAAACAGTTTAAAAAGAATGTTTATGCAAAATTTTCTAGTTAAAAAATAAACATATACAACCACAATCGCGCGGTGATGCTATTTGTGGACAAAATTAAGCAATCATGCATCCGAATGCTCACGAAACATAAACACACATATTAAACTCGCACAGAAAATGAAGTGCAAACTAATTTATTAACTCTTTCGCGGTGGGTTGAGAGCGGGAACAGCAAAAAAAATCGTGCAAATAAAGCATCGAAATAAATTAGCCATTAGGAAGGCACGGCGCAAAACGCACTGTTTACCGAGCGCGGGTCTAATAATGAAGTGGGAAGCACATTTCAGCTTCCGATCAACCGATACTGCGCCCGATCGGTGGTGGGTAGCTTCCGGTGCTTCCACACACGCACCCGAGCGGTCCTTTTTGGCGGCCGGCAATCCTTCCGCCAAAACAGGGCGCGTCGGTCAATTATAATTTTATGCCGCACTCATCGAAATCCGTTCGGGGATTTGCGCCATTTTGGGGGGAGCAAAATTTTCTGGTGTTAAATTAAAATTTGCTTATTTATTGTTCGGCCACACAACAGGTTTTTGCGCGGGGCAAACGGTGGCGAAACAATGGACCGGCAACTATGCGGAATGGAAATAGCAAACACTCGATCCCGTCGTGGATGAAAACTACAAAAAAAAAAAAAAAAAAAACAACACCTGCAGCCTGCAGCTAATTAACGTGTTTTGCAAAAGCCGCATTTCATTAATTGCCAAACAGGATGTCCGATAGCTGCCCGTAGGTGCAGTAAGGATGCGGCAAGGACATGAAACCATCACCAGCACCGGGAGCCACCGGGAGCCAATAAAACTGCAATAATGGGTGCGAATTTAAACAAATTAATATAAATTTATGACCAACCAGAACACGGGCGCAATCACCACAAACGTGCCGATATTAGGTCACACCGATATCCACCCGACCCGGGATTCCGGTTCCGAAAACTCGCGCCCACCAATCGAATAACAATCCGGATGGTTCATTATTTTCGACCCGCAAATTCCGCCCTCCCCCAAATTCGCTCGCGGTTGGTGTAAATATTCCCCAAACCAAATCGTTCGATCCTTTACCAAGTTTTAGATTGTGTTATTTTTTTTTTTTCGTTCTCTCCCTATTTGTGTTTGTGTTTGGTTGTTGTTGTCATTCCAGGCTTGCCCCTTGTTCAAACAGCACGGGTACACGCACGGGATGCGCAAATGTGCAAATTAGAAACACCGGTTTCGTGCGGAAAGCCTGTGGCTGCACATCCACGGGATGTCCTGTCGCAGAATTTATTCACGATCCGCGACACGGCGGTGCTACTTTCGGTTGAAATCGTTGTTCGCTTTGGCCGGCTGGACCGTCCGGTGGTGGTTAATTTAATTTATCTTCACATCCATTTCATTAATGAGCCGCTGCTGTTGCTGCTGGATTTCGTTCCGGCGGTGGTTGGGCTAGTTTATGTTCGAACAGTAGCTTCATCTTCTACGCCATCTCCCGGTTTAGGATTAAGCTGTGTGTTACGGTTGGAAGTGCGTCGGGTTGAGTCGGAAACGAGCTTGTTTGCGTGTTTACCGTGCAGATTTAAAGGCGCAGACGACAGCCGCTGCAATATAAATAAACTCCCTAGCGCTGCTTGGAAAACCAACCGTGCAGCGCTGGATGGGCAAACATCAAAGCGAAAAGGTGGATAATTTGATTTTCTGCTGAAATAATGTGCACAACAAGCAGCGTGCAGTGGGGGGTAAAATAAATTGGTAAAAACATATTTCTCCCCGCTGTCGGCGGGGTCCGAATTAAATAACAGGAATGGAGGAAGGGACAAGAATTTCAGCATCACTTCCGGAAGTAGCGAAATCTCGGACACCACCAACACTCCCCTTTCCACACCGGTGGGAGGTTGCGCTCGTGCGTGCAGATGACGTCACGTGCTTCCACGTGTGTCTCCCGGCAGATAATTAATGCATCTGGCAGCGGGACGCTCGTATCCTTTCGTTCGATTTTTGCCGAGTTCGCCAACGAGTGCGAGTGTGTGGATGAAGGACGCGCAAGAAGTAAGCTGATGCAGGCGAATGCTGTGTGGAGATAATGCAATTATGCACCGAATAGCCAATCGGAGGTGTTCAGCGTTAAGCGAGAACAGGGAGGTTGTTCTTTTTAAGTTGTTTTTTTTGTTGTTGTTACGAGGATTCAAAGTGTGTCGGGCGTGTTATTTTTTCGTCTGAAATATTGATTGAATTACGCGTGCATGCATTCGTTTTTCGTTCTGCACTTGAATTTTAGAGGTTTTTAAAATTGGAAATAAAATACAAAATAATAGCGATTTTAACTGCGCATTGCATACTTTCAGGGGTAAATATAGTGATCCACCGTTTATTGAAAAGATAAAGAACTATGTTATTCTTAGATAAATAATTTCGTGGATAATTTTTCCATTGATAATTATTTATTTAATTTTTTAAAAAATTGATTTATTTAATAAAAACATTATTTTTTTTCTACATGGTGGCAATTTCAAGCAAACAATTACCAACATTTCAAATATTTTCTCCTGCAAACACCGACACGACACATTTGAAGGACCGTGTGTGTCACATGTGGATGTTTTTTCCACCCCTACGTGAACGCATGTGTTTGACATGACACGAGCGTTAAAATTAAAATAATAAAATTTAATTGTGATTGATACAGTCCATCAGAACGGCACCTCTTGCATCGGTAAAGCAAAAAATAAAAAGTAAAACAAAAACCGGCATAAAGAAAGCACCAGCAAAAAACATTCCAATCGCCCTATTTGTGTAGCTTGAAGGAAGGATAGGATAAGCAGAAAAAATATTTTCATAAATAATGTCCCCAAACCCGTACGGTTTCCGTCCCGTTACCAAGCGCCTGTCAGCGCCAGTTGGTCAACACTGGAACCATTGGAATCATATGACACAAAAAAAAAAAAACTGGTGACTCCCCGCCAGCCAATCCTGGATGCACACAACGCCTTCCGATCAATCTGGCTACTGTAACAGCAGCGCAGCGGCAACTGCAGCAGCAAAACCAATCGGTTGTACCCGGGATTGGTGTGTCTCTTTAATAATGCATCGGGCCGAAACTAATTAATTTTGTTTTATGTACGATACCGGCTACTGGGCGAATTTTTTTTTTGTATCAACCCCGAGCGTGTTCCGTATCGACCGGCAGTGCTGTATTTTCCAAACGGTGTAGGATAAATAATTACATAAAAAAAAAATCAAAACATGACACAGCGCGAATTCAATTGCATCAACCAGCGTGTCCACAAAACGGGCCCCGCTTGGTTGTTCATCCCGCGGCAAACCATGCGACAGCGAACATGTTTGTACATTATTATCGCATTATAAATAAATTAGAACACCATTTGCCGATCCCCAACCCCCTCCTCCTATCGACGGGATCCACGCTCGCAATTGCGTTCGACAATTTGTTTTCCGGTAATGTTTGCAGCCCAGGTCCGTCCAGCGTGATTGTCTCATTAACAGTTCACTGTGCAGCATATCATTAGTTCCCGATCCTGCCTGACTTGCCGCGCATTTAATCAACTGAAATTTTCGATCCACAACTGAAATGATGAACAAAAACCCATTCATCGCGTGACGGACAGCTCGTACCGGTTGTGTTATCGAACTTCACCGAAACGTCCCAAAGCACGAGGACACGATCGCACGTCCCCATCATCGCGGGTTTGATGCGACGATTCCGCCGGGGCGGACCGGGTTACGGTTACGGGCCATCGAATCTGCATCGAAATTGTGTATCAAACGCGCCGGAAGCGCGTGACGCCGAAAAGAAAACGCGAAATGCGATCAGAAATGTCAAGAACGCGTGAAATTCTAAACCATTCGCATTCCTGGCGCTGGCGCTGGGGGGGTGGGAAGTTTTAAGCATCACCTGCACGTAGGCATGCCTCTCCCATCCCCCCCCGCCCCACTTCCCCTCATGTCCGAGGGGAGTTTGCGTTCGATTTGCGGAAAGATGCCTTCACGCGCGCGCCCGGGCCCGGGCCCTTTCCAGTTTGAAGTATCAAAATTCAATTTTCAATCGCAGCCGTACCGCACGCACGCACGCATCTTGTCGGCCGGAATAACACACACTAGCACACCGGCACAGCCGCAGCGAAACAGAAATCAAACAGGCTGACAATCAGAACAACCGCCGACGGAGTCCTGGAAGTGGTTGCCGGGTACGAAAGATGTTTTTTTTTTCGATTCTTTTCCCGGGCGGAAAGGTAATGAAATAACAACGCACGTACTGGTAGTGAAAAACAAACCGCCCAGAAGAGGGCAGACCGAACAGCAATCACCGCCGGGGAGCGCTTGGATCTGGTGCTGTTGTTTTATTTTTTCAATTCTATCCCACCGTGTCTTTCATCCCATCGTCGACGACGACAGCGGGCCACGGTAGACGGAGTGACGTAATAAAATCATCTGTCACATCGATAGAACCATCGATGTCGTGCTAGTTTGGCGTGTTTCGCCCGCAGGCATTCGGGCGAAACAAAACGTCCGAACCAGAACGGACGTCCCCGGCGTCGATCGGTCGTCGGATTGATTTGATCCTTTGCGGAATGACTGTGCGGACACACATTTTGGGGGTTTTTAGAGCCGCTTGTTGTTGTTGATGGCGCACACGGGCGCGTTGCTTCGGTGAGGACAGAGATTTCTGGCGCTACGCTAGATACATCCACCCATGAGGGGTTTTTTGTCGGTCGGTGGCAGTAGTTCGAGTCGTTTGAAATAGCTACCGACGGCACGGTCGCAGTGGTTGGGATCGCTTTCGTTGATTGCTTTCGATCGTAATTTGATACATTCGTTTGATTGTATATTTACCTGCAAGTAGAAGAAGCAGAAAGAGAGGATTTGTTAATATTACTGATATTGATTTGACATTTTTTAAGGCACATTTTAAGCATATTAAAACAGTCCAAATCGAGTGTTCAAGTTTTGTTTTTTCAAACATTTCCACCATCAAAATCAAAACTTTCTGTGGCAATCGGAAAGATAACCGCAAATAGAACTCAGCTTCCCGGATGCAACCGCAGCAGTTGCATCTCACAAAATTCCACAATTTGCCTGCGTTTGAAGCAATAGTACCATCCCCTGCTCCTCTCCTCCCCTCTCTCCCTGTACGTCATATTTGCACTACGAGTTTGGTGTGTTTTTATTTCATCTTTATTTCGAACGAAGCCAACGCTTCTCGCGGTCTGTTGTGACAGAGCGTTCCCGGTTGCTGTTTGATGAGGCTGCTGCGAAAGCTGCCAACCACACAGGCTAGCTTTTCATGGTCCCCAAAACACGCACAGTTTGACCCAGATTCGGCTAATCAGATTTCAATCTTACTGGCGCATCTAGCCGGGAACGCCAAAAATCAACGTCGGGGAAGTTTGTCTACGGTCGCTGCTGTTGATGAAGCAGACAAAAAAGAAAAAAGGGAGCCTCTTCCTCTCGTACACTTCTGTTATCTTTTCCTCCGGCCCGTTTTGGATTGTTGCTAACGAACGCGAAACCCAATTCCTGCCGGCGTCCGGTGAGGTTGTCATTTCAGGGCTGCCCGATAAATGACGCCGGGAACGGGGACTGGGGCGGACGATCAAACAACACCGGGACCGGGTTTTTATCCCGTCCCCGGATCGATCGATTGATCGATAGTGGTAGCGCGTGTAGTGGTGTGACCGCCCGCCAAGACCCCCAACGCGGGGGCTTTTAATTTGAATTTTCTGACAGCTTACAGAAGCAGAACGCTCGCGCAACTTCTGCCAAGCTCCTTTTTTGATTTGTCATCTGCACAACGCTCGGGAGCTGAGCGATCGGGAAGGGCGCAACGCGTACCACCCCGATCGCAGATTAAACCTAATTAAGATCACCGAAGTGGAACCCCACCGCCGATGCCGATGTTAATCAGACGATTCTCGCTGCGCCGCGAAACACTCTGGCGCCCCAAACGCTTCCCTTGCCCTTATCGCCACGCATCGGCCCGGGCTATAAACGTCCGATTTTAGAGTCGCTCGAAAAACACTTCTGACAGCGAACCGTCCGCTGACCGACTTGCTGGGAGGTCGTTCGGTCGAACGGTCGAATAATTGGACAGACGAGTGGCGTGTGGGTTTGATCGAAATCGAACACGGCCCGTGGGTCCGTGCGGTCAGTTGCGTTCCGCGAACGATAGATGAGCCGTTTCGGTAGCACCCAGGGGGGGAGGGGAGTGGAGTGTGGGAGGCATTATAGCACAATGTACAATTATAACTCCGTACAGCTACTTGAATTTCGGCCCCGGGTTGTAATGCACGGTCTTTAAAGCTTATCCAGCGAGAGTAAAAAAAAAAAAGAATAAGCTTCAACCAAACCGTTTCATGTCTAATCTGCGTTTGAAGCGCTACCTGCCGCTAGGGAATGATTTTCGTTTTGTTTCGCTTTGTTTTTTCCCTACCCATCCCTTGAACCACAATCCTCAAAACAAAAAAAAAACGGCAACTAACAATCATAACTTCCATTTCTATAATCCTTATCTCCGGCCCGGGTCGTCCACTCGGGTGCGTATCAATTACATGTCCGACTTCTGAGCCCGCGCGCTGGCGGTTCCTCACCGCGTTCGGGAAATCAGAGCCCGGGCCGGTGAGGCGAACCGAAACCACCAACCTCTCCGTTTACAGCTCGGTCTGGAAAATCCAAGTTACGCGGTCGTGCAACCTAGCCACGGACGCAGCGAAAAACGCAGAAAATAAAACCAGAAAACGAACGTTCGCCGGCCGGGCCGAACATTTTCCACACGCCCGAAAAAAAAAAAAGGTTGGGCGCGTCGCGGTCGAGTAATTTGATATTTATTATTCATTTTCAGTTAGAACGCGGGCTGTGCGTGTGTTTACGCTTTCTGCCCGCGTCGGAAATCCAATTTCGGAACGTTATTTTTCCAAGGATAATACCGCGCGACCGAACCGAACGGCGCGATTCTGGATGGATGGAGCTCGCAACTCGCCGTTGTTTTATGTTGTATGCTTTTGCGATCAGTCGTTTTGATTTCATCGCTACGCTCGCGCTGCAGTTTCGACGGGCGCATTGGAAACAATGCAAACGCGACAACGGCATTAGCAGCGTGATTGTGAGGTTATAATAAAATTTATTGTGGTTTAATGGATTATGGATCCTTGTTTGATTTTATTGATTAACTGAGTATCGTTAGCATCGAAGAGCTCAATTACTATGGATTCTTATCAGACTAACTTTCAGAAGGCTCCACCAGAAATGGCGAAAACACACGCGCCTTTATCGTTGAGAGGCATAATAGACATCTCGATAGATGTGTTCACACGCCCAAACTTTGCCCGGAAATACACGCGTAACGAGCTTGTAGTGGGGTGAAACCTACCAAAACTCCTCACCCACTCGCATCCGATTCCAGGATAATTTGATAATACTACTTGTTCATCAAGTTGCCACATACGCGTACAAGACGTCCCAGAATGCAGACAGTGGAAAGGTTTCACGGGAAATCGGTGCGTCTTCTCGACGAAAAAAAAAAAAAAAAATAACGTCCTTGTCCACAATCGGAAGCGCGTCACCGCATGTAAGCGAGGCTAATCTGTTTAACAGTCGCATCAATTAACAAGGATCATCCCGGGGAGGTCGCGCAGACAACGTCCGCCAGCAGTGGGGTTAATTATTGCTGATACAACGTCAGGCGACCGAGCTTTTCCCCCCGGCTGACGCCTTGCGATCTATATTAAATCAGTGGGATTATATAATAAAGACATTAACGTTGTAATTTATAAGATTACACACATTTCAACCATTCTTCGGTGCGTTGCGGAGCGGAAGAAAATGGCGCACGAACGCTCGGCCACGGGCACCAATAGGAGTAGGTGGAATTTGGTACGAATTCGTTCGAGCATCCTTTCCGAGCCTGTCTTCTCGGAAGTACGGTCCCGGTCCGATGGTGTGGAAAACGGCGAAGGCGAGCATATCCTTAAACCCCACTTCAGCGTTTGACGTTTGTCTGACCGCGTGTGC
>JXWZ01005130.1:0-29001 GCA_000956215.1 Anopheles farauti No. 4 | reverse complement strand
CCCTGCCGTGCCAACAGTCTTCTAATCCGAAATGAATTAAGATTTCCTCCAGTTGCTCAGCTGTTTACTGTAGTCATATCAAATTCACCGCACCACAGACACCCAACCTCTGGTTCGAGTTTCGGTGCGACTTTGTTGTTGTGGAAAATGTACAAAGACATAAGAATGGTAGCCTGAAGCTGTTTGTGATTGTATTTTTTTTTCATTGCTGCTTCATCTCCAATTTCGTATCCAGACACCGCGATGGCCGCTCCTTATCCCGTGCAGGACGCAATTCATGTAGCGCTTGCTCTTTCTCTCTCTCTCTCTCTCTCTCTCTCTCTCTCTCTTACCACTGTACGTGTGCCCTGCGGGAGCAGAATCGGTCGAGAATGGTTGGCGTGTGATGGGTGAATAGCTTCTTCTTTCGGGTGGGGACGCGTTGCTCTTACTGCAGCCAACGCGCGGTGGCGCGATTGCTGCAACGTTCTTTTGTTCTCGCTTTCGAACATAATGCATGTGACAGGTCCACGGCATGCAAAGGGGTGGCTACGGGGCACACATACAAGGCGTTGTTGCCCTAGCGCACGTTAGACTGTGTCATGGGCAACCGCACGCTTGGGTCCTCGGGAACGTCTTGTTCCGTTGTATTCAACAATAAACCAAACGAGCAAACGAAAGCATAAGTGCAAACACATACACATACGACGAAAGAGCCGCTGAGCACACGGAGACACATTTTCTCGAAACGCCAAGAACAGACGTGTGTTCCTGTTCCGTTGCGCTAATGTGACGTTTAATTATTTGATTTTTCTTTCTTGCATTTCGCACTACCGTCCAGGTTTACTATGCCAAAAAGAAACGGAGAGCTCAACAGACGCAGGGCGAGGATACGTCCCACAAAAAGGAGCGGAAGCTGTACAACGACGGCTACGATGACGAGAATCATGACTATATCATTAAGAATGGTGAAAAGTTTCTCGATCGATACGAGATCGATTCACTGATCGGTAAGCATCAGTTGCTTCCTGCAACAACGGAATAAGCCGCATGACAAATGTCCGTCGATGCTAATGAGTCTTTTCTTCTCCTTTGATCTGCACGCCACAAAACAACAGGAAAGGGAAGCTTCGGTCAGGTGGTGAAAGCTTTCGATCACGAGGAACGCTGCCAGGTGGCGATCAAAATCATCAAGAACAAGAAACCCTTCCTAAACCAAGCACAAATCGAGGTGAAGCTGCTGGAAATGATGAATCGGGCCGATGCGGAAAATAAGTACTATATCGGTAGGTGTTTCGTGTTTCGTATTGTGCCGACCGAATTCGATCCGGTCGAATTAAACACTCAGCCGGGTTTAACGAAAATAAAATATCTTTCTTTGCTGTCTCTCTCATTACAGTTAAGCTAAAACGGCACTTTATGTGGCGAAATCATCTATGTTTAGTATTCGAACTGTTATCCTATAATTTATTCGATCTACTGCGCAATACAAACTTCCGCGGCGTATCACTGAACCTGACGAAAAAGTTTGCCCAGCAATTATGTACGGCGTTATTATTTTTAAGTACACCAGGTAAGTAACATTGAAGTATATTACCATTTATAAGAACACAGCAAAAGGAAACAAAACGTAGCTTTCTGAAGCACTATTTTATTGGGTGTTAGCTGTTATCTTCTCATGAATGTACGATTATATTACGACAGTGCGATTTGGAGGCATTGATTAATTTTACAAGAATTTATCAGGTAAATTAACGATTAGGAAACAAATTGCATAATTGAACAAACCGGGTTATATTTGTAAAATAGAAGTTGTTTCGTTGCTTGTTATGGTCCTGATTTTGTATGGATTATTTTTGAATATTTTTCATACATGCAACGTTCCAGCACGACAATGCTGTAAATAGTAGGTGTGAGCTAAAATAATCTTCTCACATTAGTACTCGGTAGGTGCGACGGGGGTACATAAACCCCCACGGTGTGTAGGAGGTTGAAAATTCACTTACCGCATGGGCTAGATGGGCTTAATTATGGTTTACCTTTGGCCTGACTGGTGGTAGAGATGGCAAGAAAGCGTGTGAGGGTGAAAAGAGCGTAGAATGTGTTTAGCGAACAGCGGCAAAGTAATAATACGTTCGTTCGTGTGCGCAAAAATAGCCGGAAAAAAGCGCATGTAAATGGGTTGTTAATTTGCATTTTACAACAAGACCAACCAGTTGAAGGTGAAAAGCGGTGGCAAGGAAGGTTTTAAAATACACTGTACCGCTCTCATCATCGTCATCGTCATTCCTGTTATTAACTGCATTAAATTTGTTATCCGAGTGTTTAATTTTTATCTGCAGCTTGCAGTAAGCGTACTCGTTGCGTTTAGTTAGTAGGAAAGGTTTATAATTCGTTTGTTATTTTGCCACTTGTAGGCTAATTTAGTATGAAAAGTAATTCCACGACATCTAATGTTTACGTTTGCGTGTCTTTACAGAATTAAATATCATACACTGTGATTTGAAACCTGAGAATATACTACTATGTAATCCAAAACGATCAGCAATTAAGATAGTAGATTTTGGCAGCTCCTGTCAGTTGGGACAACGGGTATGTATGCATTTATTGCACACTGCTGATTCTGGGTCAACGTAACATGTTAACACATTCAATCACACCATCTTACAGATATATCAGTACATACAATCACGCTTCTACCGATCACCGGAGGTACTGCTGGGGATACCGTACGATCTGGCAATCGACATGTGGTCACTCGGGTGCATCCTGGTTGAGATGCACACCGGTGAGCCACTGTTCTCCGGCTCGAACGAGGCCGACCAGATCAATCGGATCGTGGAGGTGCTCGGCATGCCACCGAAACACATCCTCGACCAGGCGCACAAAACACGCAAGTTCTTCGAAAAGCACCCGTCGGACGGTAGCTACGTGCTGCGCAAGACGCAAAACCAGC
The DNA here is from genome assembly GCA_000956215.1 of Anopheles farauti No. 4. Classification (NCBI taxonomy): domain Eukaryota; kingdom Metazoa; phylum Arthropoda; class Insecta; order Diptera; family Culicidae; genus Anopheles; species Anopheles farauti No. 4. The sequence continues at coordinate 26,066 of JXWZ01005130.1, read as the reverse complement.
GGAAATACAAACCGCCCGGTTCGCGCAAGCTGCACGACATCCTGGGCGTTGAGACGGGCGGTCCGGGTGGACGTCGGCACGGCGAGCCCGGACACAGCGTATCGGACTATCTTAAATTTAAGGACCTCATCCTGAGAATGCTGGACTACGATCCGAAAACAAGGGTCACACCGTACTATGCCTTGCAACACAATTTCTTCAAGCGAACCTCGGACGAAAGCACCAACACGGCCAACACGATCAGCTCACTCAGCACGAGCCCGTCGGTCAGCACGCAAGATCAGCCCAGCCACGGTGAGTATTATGGTCAAGCGCGCCAGCGTCGTAATTTGCAACCACCACCGCCGCCACCGTCAAACTCTGCTCTGCACGTGGTTGGAAACGATGGGACGAAGCAAGCGTCAGTGGCCGCATTGCCATCCTATGCTTGCGTAACAAGCTCCTCCACCAGCTCTTACTATCCATCAACCTTTCTTGCCGCCAAGGCTCAGCAAAAGCTTAAATCCAAGCCAAAGCTAGAAAATCTTCCCTTGTCGGTAACGGCAAAGGGTGTTTCTGCGTTATCGACCTCATCTTCGGCGTCTTCGTCATCCTCATCGGCATCATCATCAGAATCCTCTCTGTGCGCCACCGCATCTGCGTCTGGTTCGACAAACTCTACCGCATCATCAGTGGCCACTAGTGGTGCTGGTGTAGTGGGCAACGGTGGCGGAATCAATGGGTCTAGGGTTGCTAAGCATAAAGGAATCACCGAACAGACCCCGCCAGAGCTAGATGATCGCTTGCGTAAGATACATATCGTGCACCAATCCGCTGGCGTAAAGTCTTTTCTGACGTCTTCTTATCGAAAGTAGACACAACTCGATGCGGATGCAAGCGACCCCAGTTTAAAAAAAAACATAGTTTTTCGTTTACTGTAAATGCATTTGATTTGATATAACGTTCAGCGAAATGCTGCAACCTCTTTCTGTGGTCATTGTAACAACTAACAGTCGTATAAAAGATATCAATAAAGAAATCCAATGTATGAAGAGAAATTTACCCTGGATGAGACCGGTTGATGCTTAGCTGCTGGCGAAGGTGAATTGAAATTTTTGTCCGTGTGGCAGTGTGAATGTCGGAGTGTGTTTGTGTTAGTTTGTGAGCGTTTCAATATTTTCGCAGTACTAACCGCAAATGCTCGTAACATAGACCAAGCATTAGGCTATTTTCATGCTAATATTTATAATATGCTAATGTAAAACATTGTCATATCATGGATGCTCTCGAAAATCTGCTCTACTCAAAATCTCTTCATCTTGAAATCTTCTCATCGAATGATAACGAAATGTATTACCACTATTTTTGTTACAAAATGTATTCCCTATGTAACGAAAAACGTGTGAATACATTTCGTTGCAAAAATTATTGTAAGTGGATTGGAAAGTTCACGCATGTTCACTTCTTACGTGAAGCCTTTTTTGTTTATGTTGTTTTACTATCTCGTGTGTGGTAAGCAATCGCACTGCTTAATGTCCAATTCTCTTACCATCTTTAGCAATTGCTTTTTTCCTGAATTGTTAATAAGATCTTTTGTCGATGGGTTTATTTTAAACCCTGTAATAAAAATCGTTCTTTTGGCAATTTTTTTACATCTAACCCTTCTTGAACTATATATTGACTATATTCTTCAAGGCGGCGCATAATCAAGTCATGACAACAATTTGGATACACTAGTATGTGGCTAGTGGTCGAATCGCACCTTGCTTACGGTTATTTCTTCTCTTCTCTTCTTTCTTTTTCTCTCTTGTATGTCTATTCCTTTCCATGATTGCTTTCTAACAATTAACCATGCATCCCTCTATCGTACGCCCTTCTGGGCGCTTAACATCGGCAGACGAGCGTCGATGACTCGAAACGGAAGATAACAGCCGGCAACAGCAAGTGCAACCGCCACCGACGGCTCCTCAAGTGCACCGTAATAACAGTAATAAATAGAAACAAAACATCCTGTGCTCGACAATTTTGCAATCCATGTTCTACTAACCCACACAAGTAACCAAACTGTGGTAGTGACACGAAAAGAAGGATGATCCAGCGCTATAGCTAGCTTACGATTGATTGAGGCAGAGAGGAATAGGATGAGGATGATAACACGTTGAGGAGGCAAAAAATACCACCATCATGTGAGGCTAATCATCTCTAGGAACCAGCACATTCATAGTAAAATAAGGATACATTTTTTAGAAAACAAAATCCAAAAAAAAAAAAACAGTTATAGATGTATGCCAAACACTGATCGACGATAAAATGGCGATAAAAAAAAAACAAATCAACTGAGAAGAGCAATAAATAATTGATGGAAACTTTGATGGATATTGGTACGAACATAAGGAAACACATTATAATTTAATTTCCCTGCATTCAGTTTAGACAAACCACACCACGAATTCTTCAGCTGACTCATACATTCGTACGTGGTAGAAGGAGATCTTCCATGGGTCTAATGTGAATATGTGTATGCGTTGTATTTATTTTCTATAAACTATGTTAAATAGTCCCACATTGAGTTACACGGAAAGTATTCGACTGAGTGACAAACACGTATTGAAGATTTTACAGAAGGCTGAAGGAAGTGCAGGAGAGAGGAAACAAATGAAAATGAACCTGACGAAACGCGCGGTGTCAAAACGGAATCTAGTGTACATGTGCAGTAGTACGGTTGTACGATGCAAATAAAAATTAAAACAGAAAAATAAATAATTACAGAAATAATATACAAAAACATAGCACAGGGGACAAAGAACCTTTTTTAATAAGCCTATAACAAATAAACAAGTACATACAAATGAAATAGATGAAATAGAAGTAAATTGGACAACACAGAAACAAGAACAGAGCAAATACGACCTATATTTAGAAATAAACCTGGTTTGGAGGTAGGACAGGGAAAAGCAACACATTCAACATACGATCTATAGTTACACAAACTTTTCACGTAAGAATGGGATAGTGGTTTGCGCCGTAACCTAGTATGGATGAGGGGATGAGTGTTACGCTTGCGTGTGTGCGTGAATGACAAACTTCATAATTTCAGAAAAATTGGGAATAATCACACATGTTTCAAATGACACACACGAGCAGATTATGAGTTAATGGGAAAATACAAATACATACAAATTGAGAACAAATACAACACACAAGATAAACAAGTACCAGCAGACTTTAGATGTGTAGCGAACAATAAATGGGAATGTTATATTTAGGGAATAAACAAGAACACAACTGCAAAACAGATTGTACACAAATCATACAAACAACAATCGGTTCACGGCCAGCACAGAGGACAAACCAGAAACGAATCACCATGACACAAACTTCGACTGATTTGTATGTAGGTAACCGCTAGGGATGACGAGGAATGTGGAAGCTATATCGGTCGAAACGGACGATCTGTTTCTTTTGGTTTTGAGTATACACCTTTTGATAGTGGGGCACAACTGTTGGGCATAATGAAAAGCATAGCTTTTTCTCGCAAGCGGGTACCGTGTAGAGGAGCGACAGTAAATAAACCAAATTGATCTTGTACAATCTGTGCGAATGAACAGAACAAAGAAACATGAATCGTGTTAAAGAGAGGAAGGAGATATTGTGAAATGGGAACGAAGAAAGATTGAGGGAAAAATAGTACAATGTATCGGAAACTTTATTAAAGAAAGTCAAACAAACACACGAAAGGCACTCTCTCTATCTGTAGCATACGTTTCATGTAGAAATCGAACAGTGGTGAATTTTTTTTGTTCTTTATGTTTAATAAAAGAACAATGCAAATATTATTAGAGCGAACGGTAGAATCAAAATGTTTTTTAACTCACCTCAGTCCCATCCTATCATATGTACCGACATCACGGCATGGATGTAGACATGTAGGTGTGAAAAGATACAAAGGGCTGCCAAGACAACTAACGGACCGGAGCTTAGGCATAATTATTCTAACACACAAGCAAAAAAACAAAGCTATTCTGTACTATTATGATTATCTAAACCTCTGCATCATGTTATTACTTCCTCCATATCTCTCTCTACTATTACTACTACCACTACCACTACTACTACTACATCCAGAGAACACTCATCCATACACGGCATGTATTATCTTTTACACGCATACACATACACTTGGGACGTTTAGCAGTAGTGTGGAAGGACAAGAATGAAGCGAATTCCAGTGAGAGGAGCAGTAACAGAACCAAACCTGACTACAAAAGTACCATAACATGGAAAATAGTATAAATTATAGTACACACAGTGAGAGTGTAAGAATGATGAGCAGTGCGTAAAATAATATTGGATTTGTAAGGTTGATCCAAATGGGAGCGAAAGGAAGAATCGTTTTGGCAATCTTAACAAATGTAATGTGTGACAAGATGCAAATCGTGCCATCGATGGCGATGGAGGACAGTAAAGCAAGCAATAGCACAAAATCAAATGTAAATGACAGAGACCATCGATAGTAAGGAGCAATGAAAAACTATTCGGCAAAATGTACAGACAGGCACTACGTTTCAGTAACAAACACTTCAAATCTAGCTGAGGCCGAAGGTGATGGTGGTACAGGGACTAAAGGAAAGCTGTTCTTGAAGATAAGCAAAAGGAATGAGGGATGAGTAAGAAGGCAAGCGTGTTACGTTGCGCTCCGATGATGGAGGCCACAATCTTCTTAATATTTTTGGGTAATGTTCTAACATTTTCCTCTAATAATGTTTGGTTCTATATGGCGTGTCGTTTAGTTTAGTTTCGATTTATGCTTGAAACGTTTGTTCCTATACTTTTTATATACTATCGATTTGCGTAGCTTAGTTACGATATTCTATTGTGAAAAATTCTGTTACGATATTGTATTCGTTTTTTCGCTCTCAAATTTTACGAATATCTGGTTTAATTCGTTATTTTTTATTGATTTTATACAACTGCTTTTTTTTGTATTTACCAGCGGCATGATTTTAGAGTTCCGATTGTGATTCCGCAAGTGATGCGTTCACTTTTTCGCGTAATTCGTTGTAACAATTCTTAACAATTGTTACTACTTCATGTTTAACTAGAAATGTTAGTTGAATTTGGTTTTTATTACGTAGATAAATTATAATTTGTTTTGTTGCATGAAATTTTCCCTCTTTGCTTTGCTCATTTTTCCATCGTCATGTTCAACCGCACAGATCAAATCCTAATGTAAATTTATCTATTTCTTTTCCTTTTCGCGCTGCCTAGGTCTGTCGTCATTACACCCACAACAATCGTCACAGTCACAAAATCAACCGCAGCAGCAGCAGCAGCAACAGCAGCAGCAACTACTACAACCAAAATCACAGCAACCAACACTTGTACTGCTCGCGCAACAGCAGCAACCCACCACATCCGTTGGTGCGAATGGTGCACACAGCAACAGCAGCAGCATGAGCAGTACCGGTACGGGTGCCATAACCGGCAACGGTGCCAAGGTAGGTAGCAGTACCAGTAGCACCGCCATCATCGGAGGCGTCACGGGTGTAGTGATGGGTGTCGGCAGCAGTACGGTTGGTTCCACCGCCATGTCGTCCACGTCCTATCCGCTAGCGATGGATTGTGATCCACCGGTGGCGTCGTCGAGCCTAACGCTCCAGCCAGCTGTACATCATGCAGCGGGCGGTGGATCTTCTACTGGTCGATATCCCGGGACCGCCGTCGTAACGACGGGATCTGCACCGTCCCACTACCATCGGAATCGATACTTGGCGCAGCAGTTGCAGCAAGGCAAACACATTCTCAATCCAGTTTTGCATCACATGGAGTCGTCAGCGGGCGGCGGTGGTGGCGGTGGTGGTGGTGGTGTAGGTGGACATAAAAGTTACGCACCGGCCTCGTTACCACTCGATCTCGGCAGTCACATGGCGTCGTCGCTTGGTGGGCTGGTCATACCGGATCATCATTCGGCGGCTGCAGCAGCCACCATGTCCGGCAGCTTCCTTGCCCACAACCTACCATCGATAGGTGGCGGGATGCCGGTCGGTGCAGTAGCAACAGGAGGATACGCACTTTCGATGAATGATGCGATGCTGATGGCGGCGGCTGCAGCAGCAGCCGGTGGTGCTGGCATCAATCCGGCCGGTGTCGGTGTGATTGGTGGCCCGATCGGGTCCGTTTCGTCCGGGACCGGTGGTCCGTCGTCTCTCGTCGTGGGATCGTCAACATTGACCGCAGCAACAGCAGCAGCGGCAGCGGCCGCGGCAGCAGCGGCTGCCGCGAGTGGCAGTAGTCATCATCTCATCGGCGGCACCGGAAGTAGCATTAGCAACAGTAGTAGTAGTAGTAGTACGAACGGTGGAGCAGGAGCTGGAGGAGGAAACGGAACAGGTGGAACAGGTTCTGGAGCATCAGTCAGTGGTGCTGGCAGCAGTGGGTCGGGTGGCAATGGGGTGGGCAGCAGTTCGATAGGACATGGTCGGGGAGGTCCGGGTGCGCCTAGCGATCGGGACGAGTCGTCACCAATGGTTGGTGTTTGCGTTCAGCCGAGTCCTGTTATTATTCACTAACACAAACATACGTACTCGCGTTAACACTCCCATACACACAACAATAAGAAGACAAACAAATGAAAATATGCACGTACAGTTGCAAAACCAGGGCCAATAAAGGGAATACACGCTAGTAAGATACAGTGCATACTACCACCAGAATGTAATTTGGATTTTCTGTGCATCATCATCAATCCTGTCCACGCTAGGCATTAGAAACTAGATGTCTTCGCGCAGAAGGCGATAACATCGTTCATGTTTGTCAACACCACACATTAACACTCATCGTACAGGTACATCTGACGAGCAAGTGGAACAGAAGTCACTTAGTTTAGCTTACAAGCTCCAAACCATTTGTGGCGGGCGTTTTTCATATCCGTAATAGTAGGGATTGTGTGAACCATTAGAGGGCAAGCGGAATTGAAAACATAATTTTGTTTCCACTATTCTCTTACCCCGGTGCAAGTGCGATCCGATCGATCCACCGAAGTGTGGCGAGTGTGGCGTACATATTTGTCTGCTGCTACTGCTGCTCAAATAAATCGATGGTGTGTGTGAATGCTGCAATGTGTGAACACACGTTTACACTTTATATTCAGAAGAAACGTATAGTGATGTTGTCTTATACAGAACAGGAAAAAGAACAAATCGTAGAACGAGGAAAACTTTATTAAAATATTTTTTTTTGTGCTAATGGTACTGCCAGGAAACAATCGGTTTTGGTCGCGGCAACCCAACACTGCACGACAACGATGTAGCCACATCCTCAGATCCGAATACCCCCCTCCCGCCCCTCAACTTTGTGACGGGTTGAAGTTTTTATTTTAAAGATGTAAACAAAGAAAAAAAACAGTTAGGTGTGAAGAGGTGAGGGTAGTTGCTGAAAGAGGACCACCGCAAATGTCCAAAATGGTAATGATGTGTTCCACCAATGGTGTGTTAAATCGATTTCCTATCTACTACCAATGTCTGTGTTCTTCGATGAAAGCTGGGGTTGTAATGTGTTTTACTACGTCATACGTGTGAGGCATAGAGTAGTGAGATGGACAGGAATGGGTGTTAATTTTGAGTCGGTGGATGAGTAGAGCCTTCGTCAGCTAGTGGAGTAGGGTGTGGAACTGATTCTTTTTCCATTTTTTTACTAACATGCATACACCACTCGAAACAATCCAACGATAGGCAGGCCGTAAGCGTATTTGTTACGCTTTTGCTGGCTCTGACTGATTAAGTTGATATCGGCACTGCTGGGTTGATTATGTGTGGTGGCTCGTTTCGCTCGGCGTCGATAGGTGAAATTGTGATTTAGTTCAGAGAGTTGTGGAAAGTGGTGTCGAACAGTGGCTCGAACTCTTGCGACGGAGTGTATGACCGAAATAAAGTGTTTCTTTAAAATTGGTCTAACCATTCTGGGAACTCCTCATTAGCGCCATGTTTAAATCCGTGTGGTTTTTTCTCTCGTAATACTGTCTTAGTGCTGAATTGTTGTGTCCAAATGCTTTCGCCGATACACCGTGATTCAATAGTTTTTTTTTTATCTCCATGAAATGATTGTATTTCATCGGTACCACAAGTGTTTTTGTACGAAGCCAACACTAGTGCAACAAAAGGTCGTCGTAGCTTAATCACTATCGAGAGTGTCAGCGAAACGTCCTTTTTCAATTTGTGGTGTGGATTACTACGGACTTGTGATGGTCAAATCACAATCCGTAACAGAATTACTACAACAGTATACATCACGATCTTCGTATGCTATTTCACGAGAGCTGTGCCCATTGAATTGGATAGTGATCTTACCATTTCGGTATTTTTGGCGGCACTTCGATGATTCACAGCCTGCAGTGGGAAAGAAGCAGAAATCCATTCGAATAATGCTATCATATTTATGAGTACTGCACATGAATTTCATCGTCTTTACGATATGCTGAAGTCCTAGGAGGCAGATCGCAATTAATACGAATGGTTTGGCATAAAAAGTTAAATAAACTCACGAAATATTGGATGTGATATTGGAGTTGAATTTAAGAGAATTGTCCGTTTGGAACTGTTTGTTCTATTGTTGGATTTTTTTTGTCGATTCGAGTAGTTTATTAATTCTAATAGTGTTGGCGTCAAGTGCGCTTATACAGATACTTTAATTCGAATTTAGTATTGAATTTAGTATCTGTGTAATTTTTCTGATTTACTCTTAGTTCTAACACTCTGCTTCATTTTGTAGTTGATCGGAAGTGTTGTGGTGTATCGGCAGCACATAGTACAGTACATATGTGTCTGTGCAATTTTTTTTTATAAATGAACCGCTGATATATGTTCTTTTTTATATTCTCGAGATCAAACACCACCTGAGAGGCAAATACAAAGTATAAACGAGAGAAGTTCACTGCCGAGAGTGGTACGGACAGATGAGTGATGCTTTAACCGGGAATGTGAGCAAGGGCGAGGTGTACGGGTGGGTATAGCTAAAGTGGGCTGGGCTTAGAACAAGATAAGTAAGACTAGCAAATGGTGAAATTGAAGATGTGCTTTTGTGCCCTGCTTTTCTGTTTTCAATTGACATCGATGAAAAGAAGGGAAGGCATGAAGGGAAGGAGAGGGGAATCAAATTTTCTCTCTCTGACCCCAAAGATTGCAGAAAGCACGATAAGTATCGATAAACGAGGAAAGACACACGTAATGTGTGTGTGTGTGTGTGTGTGTGTATGTGTGGGCGTGGTGAATGAAATTGACTGTACATATTAACTGATTAGAGCTAATGGTAATATCAATAATTACGATAGTAATATTATTATTGACACAAGAAAACCTGAACGTAATGGCCCTGATGCGGCGAAAGTCAAAGCGACGAGCTGTTGCAGCATGTTGAGGAAAATTCGAATCAAGCGGATGCAAACATCCCCTCAACACGTACACCCCCACATACAATACATTTAAGTAAGAAAATTGCGAAAATAAGAGAAAAAACAATTACTACCATAAGCGAGAAGTAATAGATCAATAACTAAAGAAACGTAAATTAATTAAATTAATGATACTAAAACACAAGAGATACATCCGTAAATTAAAACAACCTGCATATAAGTAATTTAGAGCACAGTAAGGTGTGTGTGTGTGTGTGTGTTTTTGTGGTTGGTATGAGCGGAAAATTCATAACTGCTATTTTGAATCAAGTAATCACTGATCGCAAAAAAAAATGCGCGCAACACACAGACAGTGAGGAGAAAAATACTATCGGGAAATGATACAAGCCAGGCACAACAAACGAATAGATAAACACACAAACACAGAACCACACTCTATGAAAAGCGGCTAGACTCACTCACACACACACACACACACACACATTGTAGAACAACACATGATACAGAAGAGAAAGGCAAGAATCGTAAGTAAATTACGTAATGCAAGGAAGAACTTAAAACGATACTTGCGTGTTTGACCGTAAAAAAGATGGCGATTATGAGCGAGAGTATTTCGTGTAAAGGTTTGACTGTTTTGATTAGAATGTTCTCGCTGCAATAACGCGTAAAGCTTCGGAATGTGTGCGCGCTTGTGTGTGCGCGTGTGTATGTGTGTGTGTGTGTGTGTGTGTAGTGTAAGGGCGGAGTAGTGTGTGTGTGTGTGTGTGTATATGCGGTTGGGCAGTGTGAACCTTATGTAAGCTATTGTTAATATAGCGCTTTACCTGTACCGTGTAAAGAAAATGCAAATTACCAACACTACAATATAGACGAGAAGTAAAGAACGAACAAATGAAATCCTTTCCGCCTAAACAACGGGGCTAACATCATGGGGGAAACAGAGAAGCACCATTGTGTGGCCATGAAGTACGCAGCGAGAAACAAATCCGATAAACCGTCGACAAATTGGTATATCACCACACATGGTGTAGGGGAGGAAGCATTCTGCACCGTCGCGCTGGTTTTTTTCTTTTGGAAGTTTCGTTGGTTTCTTTCGTATGGTTTTTTTTGAGTGATGTTGTTTTACTTTTGTGATGCATCGTTGTTTTTTTCTTATGCTTTTGCAGGAAACATTTTACGTCTTTTTCGCGTTTCGTATCTATTGTCTATTTCGATTTGCCTTACATGATTGTAGAATTTTTTGCTGTTGTTATCGTTTATTGTTTCCTTCATGTTGTACCAGAACACGGGGCAGCCATATTGTTCGAATTTATGGAAAGAAACTAAGCAAAAGGTAAAACAAACTCGTACTAACAGTACTCAGTAGTGGAATGTGCGTGTGTGTGTGCGAACTATTCGTTAATCGATTCGATTGCAATGTTAGCACGCAAGGAAGAGACATCATTTTTTACAGGAAAATGTTTTACCAGAAAGCCAGAGTGTGTGTGTGCGTGTATGTGTGTATGGGTGAAAAGATTACGAACAAAAAAGATGACGATGAAACACAGAAAACGTGTTGGACGACTTGTGATCCGAGTAGGCGCTAGGATAGAGGAAAACTCTGAAAAGAAAGCTGAGAAAAGATTGTGTGCGAACACACGTACACACATACAAACACATTCCTCCCGTACACGGGTAACGAAAAATGCAATAAAGATGATAAACTTTCGTACACTTCTCGCGGTGACTTGTGTACGGGCGCGTGTGTAGTTCGGATGATCGTAGCCAAGCACTAAAATTGCCACCGGAAAGTAGCGTACGAATATGTAAGAAGGCATACGAGAAGTTTGACTGCTTAAAATTAGGATGAATAAAAAAACACATACACGCCCACATACACACACATATACACACACACATACACACACAGATGCATACGCACTGAAAACTACTCAACAACAAACGAAAATCCCAGATGAAAATGATAACTGCCGGTTTAAAGAATGAAAGCAAGTAGATAATTCTGTCACGATTAAGAAATAATGATCGTGGTGCGGTAGTAGTAAGGTAAGATGCAATGCAAGATCAGCATAACATTACATAAACACAATAACATATAGTCAGGCGCCAGCTATGGAACGAAGAACGCATCGTGAGCGCGAAGCGTAACTTATTATATTTATACTATATACAAACTGATTACCACAAAATACACAATCCATGTGGGTTACACAGACATACACAAATACACACACACACACACACACACGCACACATACTCAGATAGACACATCCGGAACAAACAGAAGGGAAAAGGATTTTCCTGAATTTTCCTTTTTATCGTGATGCAAGAAAGACCATGAGCGAGTCGAAACAGCTGCAATAACATTGCCTGACCTGATTGGGAGAAAGAAAGAGCGCTATGAAGGAGCTTGAACAGGACACGAGAAAGAGTTACGGGCGGCTATCAACTTGGGTGCAAAGAATCTTACAAAGGGTTGCCACGCGCTAACCGGAACAAGGCAGCAAAGCTAACGCTACTGGGTGCTGGTAAAACTGTGGAGAGGCAACATAAGAACATGGTTCAACGGCTGGCGGCATCTGCACAACACAGGCATACAGGCATACAGGTGTGTAGCAAAACCCGAGCGTAAGAGCAAAAACCCAAATTAGTACAGTAATTTCGAACCCTACGGAGAAGTGCACATGATCGAGATGTGTAGCAATAAAGAAACAGTAGACGAGCGTCGCGTAGCGTTTTAGATACATAATTGTACGTGAGGCGGGCGGTGAACAAGCAGTGAATGAGTTTTTGTGCGGTGCGCTGCAAGCACGGCTACATTTAACGATAAAGATAGGCGTATAAGGCATGTGATTCGAAGGACGAAAAAATGCATCATGGAGTAGACAGAAGCGGCAGTAAGAGTTTACAAATGCGATGTAAGCTTGGCGCAAACACGAACTAGCAAAAGAAAGAAGAAGAAGAAGAATAATGAGCAAAATATACACTCGCGATGGAAAATAAGCAAAGGTGCAGCAACAGAAATCCTGAGCCATCGCCACCACCTCCTCCCGTGCCGGATAAAAGAAATGTGAGAATGGAAGCGAGCGCGAAAGTCGAACGAAACGCTGCCACTTTATCAATCGCTGCTGTTATTGCGGCTTTGTTCGACGCACATTGAATGGCATGGAAATCATTTGCATAAAAATGAACAAACAAAGCAACAAAAAAAACATAACACAAAACACGTAAAAGTGAGATAAACAAATAAAAAATGTGTAAAGACACGGTAAAAATGAAATGAACAAAAAAAAAAATCACAGAAAAACATACAGATGGAGAGAAAAAGAGAGAGCGATAAAGGAAAAGCGTTCTGTGCGTGACAAGACGTAAAAGTCGGCAAATAAAAAGAAGAATGAAAATTGCGTGATTTGTGGAGAGGGAGGAAAGTAAAACAATGGCAAAGAAATTTTGAAAAATATGTTTGTGCTCACGTGTTATTATTCTCATTCGCAATGCGATATCCTGATGACATGGCAATGCATAGTTTTTACTAATTTTTACTAACTATATTGTAGGTATTATTTGATCCGTGAGTTTTGTTTTGTCGTGGGGTCCAGTTTTTGTTTCTATACAAATTTTGTATGGATGGAAAAACTAACAAGGAGAATCTGTTGGTCATGTCTCCTGCGATTCCTATACTTTGTGGTATAAAGCACAAAATATGATATAATGTTTCTTAACGGTAAAAGTTTTTTCCTATAAGCGTAGACAAACTATTGAGCAAAATAGTTTAATGTAGAATGTGCTTTATTGGAGTTTACCAACCATAAAGAACCACCTTAGAAGTTGACTTGCGCCCGGAAATGTTTTTGCAGTTTGTTTGCCTTCACGCCGACTTGTTGCATCATTTTCGCATGCTGTCGCTTCATGACGTGCATATCACGCGCGTTCCGTGCCGCAGCTTCCTGCTGCGTGGAAGTCCAACCAAGCGATCGATACTGGGCCAGCACCTTGTGCAATTTCTGCGTCGATTTCTTCACCACAATCGCACGGTTCGGATTGATGCGCTGTTTGTAGTAGCGCATGAGTGACCGATGTCCAATCACGTTACCCGATGGCAGGACGAGCTGATATTCGTCACCAACGAGCGCGCTCGGTGCACCCAGTTCCGCATCCACGTCCATACCGTCCTCATGGTCCGGGTAGCTGCTACTGTAGTCGTAGAAATCGACGTACTCGGCCAGTGCCGCCCCCTCGTGCAGCATTTTGCAGTGGACCTTCTCTATCATGTGGTTTCGCACGGCTTCCATCGAGTAGAACGTTCGACCCCGTTCGTTACACCACAGGCAAATGAAATCCCGGCAGACCTTTTCTGCTAGGTACGTTAGTAGTCCCTCCACATCGATGCAGAACTCGGCGTCGGGGATGAAGAAAGAATGCACCACCGACATGTGCTTGATGTTTTCCAGCAGGTCCTCGCTGTGATGCGGGCAAAAGATACAGTCGTTTCGTTCGATTGGATTTTCAAAATCTACGTCCTCCCATTCGTCTGAATCGCCGTCCTCGATCATTTCCTCCTCGTCGCCTTCCGCTTCGGCGGCAGCAGCAGCCGCTGCTCGTGCTGCCGCACGTGTGGATTTGACCGAAACTTCCACCTCCGCGTCCATTTTTTCCTGTGCGGAGGCACCGCCAGCCCCATCGGTTGGTGCACTGCTCTGGGTAAGATACTGCTGCAAATTGTCCTTGTGCTTCCGACTGTCCAGATGGTTGTCGTGGGCGTTTTTCGATTTAAACACCTTCCGACAGGCTTTGCAGTAGAGCGATTGGTCTTCCTGGGCAGCCGCATCTTCAGCTTTCTGTTGAATGAGTCGCTTCTCGAACTCCTCTATCGTCACCGGGGGCAGCTCGGCCAGCTTGCGCTTCAGGTTGTATCGATGCCAGTGCGTTTTATAGTGTTCGCGTTGCATTTCGGCCGTGGAAAAACGCACGCCACAATTGAGGCACGTAAAACTCGACATTTTGGATTACTAAATAAAACAATCTTTCAAGGAAAACTATTCACTTTGCAGCGTACACGGTACAACAACGTGCGCCCGTTTTGCTTTGTTGTGAAATGCATTTCTCTGACATATTGCATGTTTATTTACCTCTGTTTATAACACTGGTTTCACTGCTCACGTATTCTTTGGCCCCGTTCTAGGCGGTTGTGTTTCAAATAATTTTTCAATAGTAACATTGTTTATTAAAATTATTATTTTATGCTATTGAAATAAGCTTGAAAACAATATATTATATGTTTGTCAAAATCATTATGTGGCTGTTCTTGAATGTTCTCTTGCTAGCGAAACATATAAAAATAAATTATGTTCAGAAGCTTATATGCTTTATTTTCCATCATATATCCAGTATATCATCCAACCATTGTTGGATATCTTCTTTCGTGTCTTTTGTTGAACTTGGAGCATTCTTAGGGATAGTGGTTTGGGTGCTGGGGTCAATAATCGGCAACGTTATCGTGGCGGGTTTACTTGTTCCTGGATCAATTTTTAACTCATTCATTTTTGATTCTATAGGTCGCACTGCAGGCACACTTGCATTTTGTACAAGTTTTGTTTCCAAGTGTTTAACAACGGTCTCATCTGGTATCACATCCGTTGGTTTAGCAAACTTACCAATGAGACAGGGCGGAGGTTGTGGTTTCTTCGACAAAGACATGCTTTGTTTTGTCTCTCGCTGACGAACTGACCTCGGTTTGTCGCCAATTTGATCACCAACGTTTTGTTGATATTTGTTTCTTTGTTGTTCTGCTTTTTGTCGCATGAGGTTAAGCTCCAGGGTGCTAAAGAGCGCTTCGTCGTAACCGTGTCTTTCGAAGAACGGAATGCAACCGAGACTCGCGTTCAGCTGCTTCGTATCGATCCGGAAGTACTCGCTGTACCGGTTATTTTCATCCTCTCCCAGCAGATCGCTACTCGATTGTAACCAGTGCTTTTCGGAACTCAGCAGAAAGTGTCCACCACTCGATGGGGGCAGTTCAAGAAGCTTCTCAAAATCAGCAGCTTGCAGCTGCTCGTCTTCCGTGTCGCTATCGCTCGGAGGAAAATCGCGTTCCTCAGTCCAGTTCTGTTGGACCTGCCTTTTGCCGTACCGACCGTCACAAACGACGAGCGGCGCAGTATGTTGCACTTCCGTTGCTTTCGGTTTGTCTGCCTTCTGTTTAGCCGGCTTAGGTGTAGGCACTTTTTTGTGTGATTTGTCCTGTCGACGTTTCGCCTAGAAATGGAAAAGTTTTCTAATGAATTCGAGCTTGCTTTGTATGACTCACTCTTGTTACTCACCGCTAAAGATGATTTGTCCATTTTACGAAGGTGAAGCTGTACGAAACAAGCAGAAAATATCGTAAAAAGAAACGATTCAGTGCTCGCAGTCTTCCATAAGCAGTTGTTTAGAACGTAAACAAACATGTTGACGTTTTCAACTATGGGACCGTTTTTGGTCTAAATATTTGTGTACATTAATAATGGATTTATTAAAATTTATAAATAAAATTTATCTCATAATGTAAACTATAGGCAAGCACAAAATATTATAATACTTGAATACGAGTAAAAAACGATGCAGTTTTTTTTTAAAGAAAAAACCTTTCGCCAAAGGTGTCAAACGCATTCGAATTACTATGGGAAAAGTACATGTAGAAACCCATTCGCAATTGTAGTAAAATCGTCAGTATATTCCAGAAAGAGATGGAAACTGTTACACCTACTTTAAGGTTGTGTGTAAGCTTTTGTTTAATAAAATAAAATTGCATATAAAAATAAATGTGTAATATTACACTCAGATGATGCACGTTCAACTGAACAGGTCTGTTGAATCATGTACATTATTTCGCTGAGTATTCTTAATCTCAAACAAGAGTAACATTAATATTTGTGCTAGAGTAATTGAACATTCAGCTTTTTTCCCTTCTGAAATGTGTTTTGCTTAGGTTCACTTTGAGACGTTTTCACGTTAAAAGATTACAGCAAACAGTATCGCAAAATGTATTCCAATGAATGCTCTCTATTTCGTGTAACGGAAAGGAAACACTTCCGAAAGCTTCTACCACAAGGTAACTGCCGTGTGGATGGCGACCATATCTGGTATGGGAAGTGTTTGCACTAACACCCAATGTACCGTGAAAAGGTAGAAAGTCCACCGAATAAACTCATAACATCAGACGAAGTTACTACAAGTGCTATAGTAAATATTTACGTGGAACCAAAGTGAACAACTAAATGAAAAACGAGCCGCCGACGATATTGGGCCGGATTTTTTAGCCCTAGAATACATCCAGTGAATTATTCACTAGATGTTCATCAGTGCTCAGTTTACATCATACTTTTGTTTCAACAGGCGAACAACATCAATTTATTTTCAATGTATTCAGCAGAACAGAGCTGTCAGTGTATTTTTTTGGCGTATAAAAAGCAGAGCAATTTATTTGAACGTAAACAATTGCCCATTTTACCTACCTTTTATTAACAGTTTATATATCTGCTCACAGCAATCCACTATTGGTAATTAACAAAATTGCTTAATTTTTTGGGTATTTGTATTACTTTTGCTAGAAGTGATCGAATAAACAAAAAACAAAAAATTAAAGAATGAAGAGCGCGTTGAATAGATTTTATAACTGATAAACTATCATACATGTGTTAATCACTGCCGAAGCTTTATTGCTGTGGCACATAACATACAAAGTGTTGCCTGTAATGTACATGAATTAGTATCCAAATTCAGCAGATTCCTGTACTATTCGCGGCGAAATGGTTTATGCTCTGCACTACCGAGCTTTTATCGGATTAAAGTGGTGAATTATAATCGGTTTATAGTATCACATCGATGGGAATACCTTTTTCATACACTTCCACTTCCACTTCCACATACACTTCCACTGCACATATTATCAATTCATATATATTAACAATTCCTATGCCATGCATTTGGACCCAAGGGAGTATGTTATTGAAAAAGCGATAAAGAAACGGTAACTGAAGAATTGTTTTCTGGTTGTCTATAAATTTCATCACTTCATCATTTCAAGTAGTTTAAGAATATTTCGGTTGAAGAAAATGTGCAAAATTTATTACATAAACGGCCTATGTTATATTCATTCTCTATTGTTTTATTTCCGATAATAATATTTAATTATGCATTTTCATAGAATAATTGAATATGACTATTTATCGGCGGCTGGTGTGCAGGAACCCAACCACGGATGGCTGAAATAAGAGAATTCAAGTTGCATTAACTGCACGCGACAATCGTTCGCTGGGGGATTTATTCTCTGCCTACTGTGAATACGGTTGCGACTTTAATCTCAAATGACCCAAGACGTGTCCCAAGAGCTTCACATTGCTCCATATGCATGATGATCTTCAGTTGAATTATTTATTGTTTTAATAATCCCTTTCGTCACAACGAAAACCATGATTTAGTTATGAACATGTTCAGCGAATGTCTTCAATGAGCATTCAACATGCAGGCTGGATTCAGTTGGTAATGCTACGTTAATAGTGAAATAATTAATTATGGTGTGTAGTCAACGTTGTTAACGCTTTTCAAATGGAGTAGAATATCTATGTAGAGGAAAATGTTTCTATTTTTATTTTTAAACCAAACGAGTATAGGAAACTACAAAATCTTCTTTACGATACCGACTAATGCTAATTGCCGATGCCGTCTGATGGTCCCGTAGTTCGTATTTTCCTTCACCACTAGCCGCTTGGCTCAAAAAGCATCCCAACGAAGCCACCTGGCAATGGTGAGTTGCATTCCGTACGGTGCGATAGTGATTCAGTGCCTCGCAAACTCTCGAAAAACGTGGCGCGTGGTCGAAGCTACGCTGGTGTTGATTTAATTGGCAGCACGCGACGACGCTTCCGTAAGAGGATCAAGAGATTTACGCGAAAGCAGAATATTGATTGAAATTAGAGCGCCCACACCATCGATTCACCATGGCTTGGCGGACGGGTCTACAAAATGGGCACGGTATTATACCGTGTCTAAAAAGAAGGTCAATCCAACCGTCTTTCCCGCTCGGAGGAGCGTACGGAAATGGGTAATGGAAGATAATGTACCGCCGGATGAGATGCACACTTTAATGGGATTGTTGTTGTGATGACCACTACGGGACGCCCAGGTATTCCTGCCGCGTTAGTTAGCTTGCTAATCAGGTGACCTACCTGCTTTTTAATGATGATAATGAAGTCGGTTTGTATGACTGTGGCAGAAAGCTGAATGAGCAGCATGGAAGGATAGAACGCCTAAAGTATCGCATTACGCTCAAATCAAAGCTGCATTTAACGAAAGAAATATATAAACCTCCGTCTCGACTGTCACTTTTTAGTCGTTTTATTCGTTTTTTCTGGTCTATGAGATATTTATGGTGATATTTTAAAATGAGAATTATTCAGTCGAAATACAGATAAATTAAGCTGTAGTTCGGATGGGTTACTCGATGAAAGATGGCGCTTCCTTTTGGTTATATTACTCCGTTTCCCTTCTATTACTGGAAAGTTTAGCACCCGACCGTAACAAATCGACCACCAGTCGGAAAAATATTCAACCCAATAATGAACAATACTTTTCGATACAAACATCATTCTGTGTTCAACGTATCATGTTGAATACTTGGAGGTGACAAAATTCTACAGATTTTTGTAATTTGATCTTTCCATCAAGTATATAAACCATTTAATCATTTGGTGCGAAAGTTATCGAATTGGATTGTATGATTTTCAGAAACAGTAGAAACAAGTCAGGAATAATTGGATAGCGGTATAATTCAATAAAGTATTTACCTTATAATTGAGATGACCCAAAAACATACAACAACAAAAACAACAGATGTATGTTTTCTTGTTCTCTTGTTCTTGATCTTGTTCAATGCACGGAAACAGTCATGGACACCTTCACTTGGATGGGTAATTTTTCAATTCACAATGATTTTTAACATCAGTTTTAATAGTTTCATTGATGCATATTAGAATTATGTAGTTCTTTGTCATGAAATAAAATCACCAAAGGCTTATTGACGATTGATTGTTTTAGGCCGTAACAAAACAAATAATTGGGCAAGGAAAGCTCACTAACTTTATCATTTCAGACAAATAAATTGATTTAAATGTTGATTTGATTGATGAGAACTTGTTGAAGAATGATAATATTCAACATTTTGAACACAAAATTCAACATAGAAATAATTTCCTTTCCGCACAAATTAATTGGTAGAAAGAGCGCCAAAATTGTTGCTCACTCAACATGCCAATTTAAAAATCAAGCAGCAAAGCCACTTCCTCGTTATGCATCATTCCCCTTAATTTTATTTATTTTATCTCCATTATACACATCAAATTAGTCGTATAGTCAGCTGTGTATTGCTATTTGCAATCAGCTTTCGTGGAGAAGGGATGGTATACAACTCCGTGGTACACAAAAAAGTAGCACAAAACTATTGAGTTAATCCTGTTGCGCTGTAATAGCCACCACGGCGCTCCAGTTCCTGACCAATCTCTGTTCACTGTTCTGCTTGACGGTGTCCTTTTACGACCTGCTTCAACTGCTCACCCGTTTGACAGTTGTCGTACACGGGCTCTGGGACCGAGAGCCACCCCCACCCGACATGGTGCTGTCCAAGCGAAGCCGCTAAGACGGCATAGAAAGCAAGAAAGCCATCCCGACCGAACGGAATGTCGGATGGAGTTATTTGGTCTGTTGTAGGTGCGTGCGCTACGCTCCCATCCTCGAACCGTATCCCAGGGTCGGAGTAGAACGAAGTTGGGTTTTGTTTAACGAAGCAGCATTATCCAAACGGAAGTCTTCAGCAGCGTCGTACGCCCGCTGCAAGTGACGTCCGTTTTGGTGGAAAACGGAGCGCAAAGGAAGAAAAAAAAAAACGGAACAAAAATAAAGAGAATCACAATGCACGGCAAACAACACAAACCTAGGGACTTCAAAACGCGGGCGACACGGACATGCTCTCTCTGTTGGTCGACCCTGAAGCAGCAGAATAAACAGTACCGCGCATTCAAAGCATCGCACACTCCTCCGTGCCGGGTGGCCGGGGAAATCTAAGGAAGCCTTGGAAGGCCGGCTCCGAGAAACAGGTAACATCATCACGCCACTATCTCCGTGCGCTGGGCCTGGAGGAGAGGCAAGGCAAGGCGCTTGTGGATGGAGATGAGCTGCGCCCGTGAGCGTGTCTGCAGAAGGCCAACTGCAGGTGGACACAGTTTGTGTAAATGAACAAACAATCTCTATCAAAAGCTACGCCTCATTCATCAGGAGGTGGTGGTGGTGGGCAAGCTCGTAACGAGGGAGATTCGATGGCCTCGGACCAAAGCGGGCGCATCGTCCGTTGCCGCTGTCTCTGAAATAAGGACACCAATTTCAATTGTGCCTCTCGACGCTTGCGTGCTCTGTTTTGTGTTGGTTCCGGCTGCCTTTCTTCCGGTGTACCAGGAACGTTGGGCGAACGCCTGGCAAAACGTAGGGCATTAGTAGTCTCTTTGTTGGTCCCTTGTTTATGGTCATGTTTTGGATGGTTTGTGATTATTTCTGCATTAAGTAAACATTTAGTAATTAAACATTGGTGACGTACAAATAATATGCTTTTTGAGAAACCATTAATAGTTATTATTAAAATAAAAATACAAATACGGACTTTTAAAGTAAGGACAATTTGTTACTAAAGTAAGTGTCGTCCAATTTTAGTATGGAAAGGCCAAATATCAATTTTAGTCATGTCCGTCAAGGACGTAATTTGTCAAAATGCCTTCCTCACAGGTGGAGACGCCTAGTGTTTCGAAAAAATGACGTTGAAAATGTCACTGTCAAACAGAGACTGTCAGATACATCTGTTTGACCTAAAGTTGATGTATCCAATCACGAATTTCTGTTAGAGGGCGCTAGCGTGCAGCTTTCTAGAACAGATTCGTGCTATTAATTTTTAAATATATTTTTTCACACATTCGTTAATCTTACGGGCCAGCAATTCAAAATTATAATTTTAAACACTTTTTGCTTGTGAAAATTTCCGACAGAAATACCCCCGTTTGAAAAGATGAGACTCAATTATAATTACTAGCAGATAACGAGCAGATAGGTCGGTCCTATCGGTGAGCAATGTTTATCAACCAGAAGCCTGCATCAGGAAATCCAAGAATTAAACGGTGTCCGCCTTTTTTTAGTCGTTTTGTTGGTTGCCAGGAACGAAAAAATTTCGCACAGTAATTAAGGATGCTGGCACCGCCCGCGGTGGGAAAATTAGTTGGAAAACTGCACGTTTGCTTTGCGACGAAGATTCGGTGAAGTGAGCAGCGTAGGAGAACAGGACAGAACAGGACAGGGCAGGCCGCAGGTACAGTTTCGTGTGAGCTGTAGGATTTGCCCGGGAAAGTCGTACCGAGCAGTCGGCGTTTATTTGCGCACATTGTCCCCGCCACGTTGCACAGGCACGCGCGGTGTTCCGTCCACCCGGAATGTCCGGCAAGTGTGGTTTATTTGTTTATGTTTTTATTTTTCCATACCCTTATATAGCATCCTGCATCTCCCGCGGCATCCGACGAGCGGCGAAAGGTTCAACCGGATATTGATGTTTTCCTGCGGTGAGCACGTTGCGCGTGTTCCGGGATTTTGTGCGTCCACCGCGTCTGTGGCATAGCCGTGGGACGGTACGGCGTGCGGTATGCGGGTATCCCTTTGGGAGCTGTCCTGTTGTATTTGAACAAATTTCTCCCCCGGGGGAGATTGCCTCGGGAAAGAACTGAACGGAGCAAATACATCACCCGGATGCGGGTTTTTGCCTGACTGCTGGCCGACTGGCCGAAGCTCCACTCGCTTGACTCGCTACCTGTTGCTTGCCGCACGAATTTTAGTGTTTATCTTCTCTTCCTTTTTTTGCTAACCGTTTTCGGGCCCATTTTCACGCGCATGTGAAGTGTTTTCTTTACTAAAATCCTTCCTGACCTTCGCCCATTTCAAGCGGCTGTCCGTTTGGGGGTGGTTTGAAGTAGCGCAAATTTTCAAGTAAATCATAGCACAATTTCGGAGAATAGATGTTTCCTCTCGTTACCTTTGCTTCGCGAAATGGCCGTTGACGGATATGCGGGTTCCCATTTGTTTAGGAGAGTTTACGCAGAAAATTAAACGTTAGAACAAACGAATGGCGGAGAGCAAAAGTCCAAATAAGAGGCGTTGTTGTAAACATAACGTTCCCGCTGCTGTATTTGATCAAGATAATTGTTACACTTTATCGAAGGTTGTGTTTTAAAATGTATTTTTATGTGTGTATTTCATCAGGATGATTTAGGAAAATTTCATTTCCTATTTTTTTACCGAACACACTTTAAAGCCACCTTTTTTATGGATGTATTTTGTAAAAAATATGGACCAAATAATGAAGTTGGCCATGAAGTCATGATGTGAATAGTATGTTTAAAAGATATCTGTCTAACATTACAGAAAATGTTAAAAAGTGTGTAAGTGTATTGGTTCTGATAATGTATTAAAGATTGAATGAACCTGTTATTAACAACATGTAGAGGTTTTTGTGTGCAAATGTCATGTTCCGTTGTGTTGTCCTGTTGAAACTTTATTAAAGAAGCATATGACTGAAAACTAAATAGCATCCGATTTATGACGCTCTATTTCCATTCCACCCCGCTCGAACGTTCGATACGAGGAAATTTTATTACGCTCGACGGTAATTACTTACCGGTATCGATTCGATGTGCTGTGAAGCGAGGGGAACCCGTGTGATGCTGCCATGGTTCGATTTCGATCGCTCGACGGAAAAAGCACCCTTGTCACTGTTGTTTATTGGAGGTTGAAATTAAATGCGACTCCGGGACTCGGCGACTTGGGTTTAATAATTATACTCTGACTCTTTAATGACAATAATTCTTTCGAGCCGCTGCGGGACGCAGCGAAGTTTGGCAAAGTTTCGTTGGAAAGTTAGATCGAATGGCGATTTACAAAATTTTGCACAATTTTTCCTTTTTGCATACCGGTAAGTCAGATGTATTTCGCAGCGTTTATCGTGCTGGGTCGAACAGCAGCCCTCGACTCCGTGCCGTAATGGTGTGTGGGAATAAATTCAGAATTGAGTGAATCGTCGGGCGGATTTTAACATCACAGGTGTGCGTTGATAAAACTTAATTGCTGTCAGACGGCCATGTATACGAATAGAAAATTTTGCTCTCTGACAGAAACGCAGCTAAAAGGTTTAGGGAAACATCGAGGTTTATTTTTGGATTATTTTTATTTGCTTTATTTTATAGGTGTTGTATTTTTTTTTATAGTCACAAGATTCATCATTTTGAACTCTAAACACTTGTTGAATGCTGAACAGATTGATATAAAATGACATTCAAAATAAAAAACGAACGATTTGAAAAACATCTACCCATGGCTTTTCTCCCCAGTTAAGATATGATTGTTTGTGAGTGAAATCTCATGATAAAAAGCAGGCAAAAAAAAAACAAACCACCAACATCAAATAAGACAATCGTTGAAAATGTCTCCGCGTTTATTTTGCTGAAGCGTAGATAAACGCCATGATAGGTAGTTTGTTCGCTGTGACGACGAACGTGCTCCGAGTCGCTCTCGAGCAGCTACGTTTGCTAAACAGAGCCTCATGCCATCGGGCAACCGTAAAGAATTGTCACCACGGCCGGAAAGCCTTCCTCGGGCGTTCCTTGGAAACGGTTCGGTGGAGAAAGCGACGCGACAAGCAGGATTTATTTATAAACAATTGTTCGTTGGCCAATCAAGCGTTCATCGTTCACGCGACCGGGAGCGCGTAGGTATCTAGAAACAGCAGCCTCCCTGCCCTGGAGTTAGCTTGCTTCCTTCCAGTTTCTTCGCTTTTCTGCCTGCTTCACTACTCGATTATTGGCTGCTTCTTATTGGCAGATCTATGGCCGCCGTTGGTCCGTGGGGTTTTCTTTCATCGCTCAATGTTATACACCGGTTCAGACTGATGGCTAATCGTTGTGATCGATGAAACGTTGGCTCAATCTGGAATCGTTTCGAGAACCGTTGCATCCTTACCGGTGGACTATAAATATCGCGTGGAGCGAAAATACCAGTGAAGAATGTTTCGAGAGCAACAGCTGGAAAGGAAGATTGTGAGCTTTTGATCCGAGAGCACTGGAAAGGCTTGCAAATAGAAGTTATTTTTCGCATTTTTTCTCCTCTTTGTTTGCTTACCTAGCGGCGTTCAAACACAGCGGAAGATTTGCACTGCGTACAATACGATGCCCGAATCGGAAATGAAAACAGATCCCACTGCAATCCATTGCGTTATCAATTCCCTTGGCTCGGGATACCAGTTTGAAGGTTGCCTTTTACGATGAAAATGGCTCAATCAAGGGGATGCAGTGAACTGGAATGTTGTTGCAATTTATTTTGTATCAGTGTTTATAACTGCATGGGAGCCGGATAAAACATACCAAGGCATCGTGATGCATCGTGTTTAGGATGGATTAGGCGAAATATCTTCGGATCGAAGCATGCGTCTGAAGCATACCTAGTGTACTACGAGCTGAACATAGTTACGACCGTCAATGGGAAGCATCGATGCGTCGGGAATCTCTCAAACTTGCTGCGCCAGATAGGTTTCGGGTTTTTATTCCAACCGAAATAATTACTGCACGGCCTAAATGGCTCTTGATGGTAGTAGATGTTTTACGGGGGTTTTGGAACATATTTAACAAAAGTACATTATTCAAATGGCTAACCTATCACTTGTGAAGCGTATTGAAGCACAACAGATGTTTACAGAATCGGTCCGTGGGTTGGGAAGTCTCAACGCTTAATGTTTAACAAACGAAAATCATCTAGTTTTTGGAAAACAAATATTTAATTAAGTAATAGTATTAAGATTTGGTGTTATGTCATTTGCAGTAGGTAGCTTAACGGTACAGGGGTGTATACTTCTATATACAATTAAATAAAGATTGAGACTTATTCCTACAATAATGGAGACCAAAGACTACGCTGAAACACTGGTTCTTGGGATTGTGAGCTCGTTAAACTGGGCTGTTTTAAACATGTTTGATATGGAGTGATTTTCGATTTGTAAGCACATTTCTTGGATTATGATTAGTACTGTAACAATCCAACTGTCCATCCATCAAATGTGAATAGTAGCATTATTTGCTGCTAGAGGGCGCTCAATCGGAAACCAGAAATAGGTAAGGCAAAAGACATTCGAGAAAAATAGAAAGAGTTGCATTGTTTGGATGATGATTCATGTGAAATAAATACATTCAGAAGGGTTAGGACAAGAACAGCAAGGATTTTAGTAAACTCAGTAATTCGGTATTAATTTTTAAAAGTTTAAATAGTTTTAGACAACCTGAAACGCACTGATATGTTTTTTTTAAATATTTACAGATACTGTATTTGTAGCAAATATTTTTTTTTATTAGAATGGTAGAAAATTGACAAAACTGGCGGTAAAATAAGTTTTGAACAAAATAAATAAATTAATCCATCATATTTACAAAACATACCACAGGAAATAGAGCTTCTCTTCTTCGATTTCGTACCTAGGCCTTAATCCTTTCATCCTTCTCATGCCTTAATTTAAATGAATTTATTTCAATTATTATCAATTAGTTTTTGAGTTCGATTGTATGCATAAATTAATTG
>JXWZ01005129.1:0-14942 GCA_000956215.1 Anopheles farauti No. 4 | reverse complement strand
TTAATACGGGGTTTTTATATATCCACTTAGTGGCATGAGTAAGTGAAGTGAGCAAAAAATTTAAAATTGTGCAAATTCCCAGCGTGGGTAATTAGTTGATTGTCATCGGACGTTTTAAATTGGCAAAAGAACAAGGAAGAAAGAACGACCGTTTAAATTCACAAACAGGTATGATTTAGTGAAATAATGTACATCTTTTAAAAATGTTGTTTTTGTATCATTTTGCATTTTGATTCGACCTATTTAAAATCAGTCTATTTTTTTATTTTTTAGAACTGAAAATATATGGTTCAAAATAAGATTTATGCTTTGAAAATTCAGGCAGAATGTGAGTTGGATTAATTATTACATACATTCTTGAGGTGTATTTTTTTCTATATTGCTTCGTTTTCATACAAATATATAAATCAAAATTCATTATTTAGTAACAAAACATACGTAAGAGTCTGCTAAAACAAAATCAAAAATCAAAAATTAAGGCTTTGCCAATGGCATTTGCTTTCTAGTGGTTTTTTAACTTGTTCAAAGCATATATATGTATAGTTAATCCATCTAATCTAGCTAGAACAGACAGCTGGCTAATTGATTTGCTTTTAAATCTGGTGTATGCGAAACGGTGCTCATGAAATGCAACAAACCGTGACGTGCGTAGCGATATAAGAATTTCTGAATTGAAACAAATAAGCACCAATTTTTCGCCCTATTGATGCGATAAAAGGTGACGATCGAAGCGCGCTCAATATAATACAACTCCTATCCTAGCAAAGACCTTGAACTTGATCGAACAACTCTTGGCATTCGTTCGCTTATTCAGTCGAATATTTCACGGGCGATCCGATCGACGAGCGTTAGAACGTCCTCCAGCACGAGCACGGTCCGGTAGAACGTTCCGAGCTGCAAAGCAAACACTGCCGCCGGCTGCGAACCATTGTAGCATAAAAAAGGGGCCATTGGCGCGGTGGTCCAGTTCGCACACACGGTTCGTTTGAGGGTTGCTAGCCGCTGGTGGTATCGAGTTGTGATTGCTGTACGTGCGATCATGAGGAATGTCTGCTTGTGTTAGGCATGCGAACAGTTTACATTCAACGCCTCACCGCAACAGGTCTTGAGGCGCGGCTTCACACGAAAGTAGTCTTCTAGCTCCGTGAGTGTTCGCCATTTAATTAGTCTAATCTTTTACTGTTTGATGATTGATCTTACAGAGATGCTGCTGTTGAAATGGCACGCGCAGTTCGTACTGCTTAACTTCCTCATGTTCATGTCCTGGCGCCCTACTCGGGGTAAGTAGCCACTGCATTGGGCGAACGTTTTTAGAACATCACTTGACGAGTATTTTTCTTCCGTTATTTTCGCAGGACTAAACGTCCCCAACTTTGAAACAACGTCGCGCGCCAATCCAACCAGACGCACGGGCGATTTTACTACGCTTCAAGAAACGGACTACTACGATGAGTACGAACGGCCGGCTCCGAAGCCGCTCACACGCGACCAGCGACGTTCGAAGTTGGTGGCGATTTCCAATCCCGACTTTTACTTTCCGCCCGATCCCGAAGCCGACCTAGCCGAGGATGCCGAGGCGAATGTGCCTGAACCGGTTTTGCAGCGGCAAAAGCCACGCGCGCAGGCTAGCTTTTCCTACAACGAGAAGGACAAAAACGGACCTTCGCACTGGTACCGGGTGGACTCACGGTGCGGTGGCCGGTACCAGAGTCCGATACTGCTCAACACTAGCAGCGCGTTGCTGGTGAGCCGCAAGCGACCCTTACGGCTGGATGGACAGACCAACCTGCCCCAGAGTATCCTGCTCCAGAACGATGGTCACTCGGCTAAGTTCACGTACAACTGGCGCAATGGCGATCGTCCGGTGCTGCACGGCGGTCCGCTGAAGACGAAGTATCTGTTCGATCAGTTCCACTTCCACTGGGGCGTGAACAGTACGGTCGGGTCCGAGCACGTGTACGACTATCAGCGCTACCCGATGGAGATCCATCTGGTGTTCTACAACGGGCTGTACGAGTCGTTCCAGGAGGCGCGCGAACAGGTCGACGGTATTGCCGTCGTTGGGCTGTTCTACGAGATCTACCAGCATTCGGCCACCGAGCAGTTGAACACTTGGACACGGTTCCTGCGCAATGTGATTGCCCCGAGCAGCGAGTACGCCATCCCGTTCATCGACACGTTCCCGCTGTACGAGGTGATCGGGGACTTCGAGTGGCCGTACTTTACGTACGAGGGCAGCTTGACCACGCCACCCTGCCTGGAGACGGTGACGTGGATCGTGTCGACCAAACCGCTGCTGGTGACGGAGCGCGAGATGCGCCAGTTCCGCCGACTGCAGTCACCGACCGGCCTAATGGTGAACAACTTCCGCCCTGTCCAGAAGCTGAACCACCGGCGCGTGTTCTTGTACTGAAGCGCGTCTGACTGAGTTATCATCCTTATTCATCTGCAGCGAAATACCAAAGGAAACGCCAAGCTTAGGGTTAGGATTTTTTAAAATGTAGATTCTATTCCACCAGAACGTCGCGCGTGCGACCAGCGAACAAAGTATTATACTGATAGTGTAATAAATACTACTTTTTACCCAGTGCAATATGGTGGTGGTGATATTGGTTTTACAAATAAGAAGCGCTGTAAGCCTCATTTCAGGCATTCCAGGCAGGTGAGTAAGCATTAATTTACCTACCAAGTAGTACACAATGGCGAGATAACAGATCTTGAACTTGCCTTATCAAGCCTCTTAACAAGATGCGCTACATCGATCAATGAACCGATGCGTGCTTGTAAACAGCGTTGGGAAATGTCATTTAAACAAACTGAGGGTATTGATTCTCTTCGAGCAACTGTACAGATTTGTCTTGGGCGAACTAGGTCAAGAGCAGCGAAGAGTCTTTTTGGATGTGAAGCAGCTGCTAAAAAATCTGTTTTTTATTCTACAGCAACCAGTCTGTTACCTGTTGGTATGACAACGACTAGCACTGGACTACGCCAGCTTCGTTTGATCCTACACGAAATTAGTTCACCTGATGTATCGATCCAACTATCCAATTTTGTGCGACAATATCTAGCACTGGAAGCTTCCCATTAAGACATTACTATATAAACACTAAATTACATTTAATTGCATTAAAATGCATTCTTATCAAGCCACAGTGCCCTCCAAATTTTTACCCCGGGGGGGATTTTTACAACCGAGATGATATTCCGGATGAACGATAGTCGGCCACTCACCGGTATCGAGCCGGTGCATGCCGTACCACACGTGCTGCACCGGATCTTAATTGTTCGTTACAAAACAGATCCGGTCTGGATGTGACCCTCACCACGGGGAGGCGGCTGTGCGACTAAAACTCACACCGAGAGGTATCACGGATCACAGATTTTCGGCGGGCGATAGGAACATTTTGCAATTAGCACGGTACTGTGTGTGCTAGAGAATTACATGATCGGTGATTTTATTATTTTTTGTTTAAAAGTGCTAGCCAAAGGCTAGTAAAAATTTTAAAACATGTATCCTTTTCCCAGCAGCGAAAATCTACAAAAAATAAAACATAAAACCATCAAGTAAGCATATCAGCAAAATATTGCTTTTTTAACGACTGGCGCCATCTATTGGCGAATTGTCACCAGCGATTTGATTTTTGTATGTACCAAAAATTGAAAACGCTTTTTTGTACAAAATGGTGCCCCTAATTAAACGTGCAGCCGTTGCCCATTGTAAAGGAAAAACATATCTACGACAATTGCATGTCATATTGTAACATGCCGTTACAGAATTTTGAACATCCAAAGAATCGGCAAACAGCACGAACCACACCGTAACCCGCAACCAGATCAGGCAGACGATTCGTTTTTCCATCGACAAATTTGCGGCACGCGCTATCGCCGTTTGCGTATCTCTGCAGCGCGAGATAGCAGAATCGCAAAATGGACGTCCACTTGCGCGTTACAATAAAATGCACCCGTTTCGAGCCCGATCGTTACCATTCGCCTGTGAAAGAGGACTGTGGGTGGCGTATGCAGTTTTTATTTCGTGCTAGAAACCGATTGCTTAACCCCATTCCCCGGCTGGGACATTTACTTCGAACAAAAAAAAGAGACAATTCGTTCCGGATTATTTGGTGACAGAATGGGTCAAAAGCGTGCCGGATACTATGGAGTGCTTTTTGTGGCCGCGTGTGCACTCATCGGCGTAAACGGTGAGTAGTTGCGGTAGAATTCTCCCACAAAATAAAATCGTGTTCTGATTGTTCTGAATTGGTCCGACCGTTCTTTAGGCGATTTCTCCTACGATGACCCCGATCGGTGGGCTGAAACGGACCCGGATTGTGGTGGTTCGCGGCAGAGCCCGATCGACATCGTGCGCGCAACGGCCGCGCCGCCACCGCTCGAACATTCGGCGCCGCTACTGCTCGAAGGTGGCACTCGCAAGCCGGTCTCGATAACGGTCACCAACAATGGCCACACGGCCCAGTACATGTTCAGCTGGACCACGCAGATCGAGCGACCGACGTTGGTCGGTGGACCACTACCGTTCGGTGCCCCGTACGTGTTCCAGCAGCTGCACTTCCACTGGGGAGCCGATAATACGCGCGGTTCAGAGCACACGTTCGATGGCCAAACGTTCCCACTGGAGGTACACTTCGTGTTCTTCAAGCTGGAGTACGGATCGTTCGAGAAGGCACTAGCGCACCCGGACGGGTTGGCCGTGCTCGGTGCGATGTACGAGGTCGGCGATGAGAAGGTGAAAGCGGGAGCGAAGTGGGCACGACCGCTGCCCAAGATACGGCCGGCCGGCAGCACGATCACGCTGGAGGGCCGCGAGGTGTTCAGTCTCGAGTCGGTTGCGGGTGGCGACTGGCTGCGCTACTACTCCTACCCGGGAAGTCTAACCACGCCACCGTGCTCGGAGAGTGTAACCTGGATCGTACGCGACGGCACGTACCCGGTGGCGCAGAAGAGTCTGGACGAGCTGCGTAATCTGCGCGACGGGAACGATAAACCGCTGGTGGACAACTTCCGACCGCTCCAGCCACTGAACGACCGGACCGTGGTGCGTTACGGGTTTTAGAAGATTCTTGGCCCACCCAGGCGGCAAACCCTTCAAAAACAAAAAAAACCCACCCACCTTTAAGGAACGGCAGCGCTGGCATTCCATCAAAACACCAAGCACCAACCCAAGCCTGCACATTTACACGGATTTTAATGCTTTTTTCCTGTGTTTGCGCTCGTGGCTGACCAAGCGGACCGAGGGAGGCGTGCACCGAGGGAGACAGTTTTTGTGCCAGCAGGGCGCAAGAGTTCGTGCGACAAACTGGTTATGCTCACACCATAACCTCCGCGTGCGCGTGCAAACGCCCGCCCGATCTCACGATTCCACGCGACGGTGGGCAGCAGGGCTTTCGTTTCACGGTCAACCTATTAATCAACGCGTTTTTAGCGGTGTCCGTTCCGATAGAATTAGAATTTCTGTTGCACTGCAGCGAAAGATACACGCCCGTTCTTCGCTCCAGGTGCTTCCGAGGTACGAACATTCTGGGTTCTAGACACGGCGCTTTTGTATTGTTTGGTTTTGTTCTATCACTAACACGTAAATACACTCTGGCATGGTTGTGAATGGATTCGTTGCCATCTCAAGATTAGTTTCAAGAACGAACTGACACGTTTGCCCAAATCTAAAGTCCTTACAGGTGCGTTTTGCCGTTTGTTTTCTTATTGTCGCTTCATATCGCATGATCTGTCATTGGTAGTTTGTAAACATTTGTCGACCATGTTGCATTATCTAGGTAGGCCAAGCGTAACCGTCTCAGACAGAAAGCACCCGGAAAAATCGCCGCACACGGTCATAACATAGTGCTTACTCGGTGCAAGTGCAAGAATGTTGTGGAATTCGAATCTGCCGAGCAAGCGACATCTTCCGAAAAATGCCCCACTGATACCGCATGCACGGAAAAGACTGACGAAGCGAACCACCGTACTGGCGAGAGCCTGTCGCTGCAATATCTACTGGCTAGCAGCAGCAACAGCTGGCTGGGTGTTTGTTTGCTAGGGTCGTTCCGCGGCCTAAGAACGCTCTTTAAAAACAGGCTTCCGGAGGTCAACAGCATTCAGACAGTGTGCAGCTTTCCACCGGTGCGGGACTCGCTGCCTAGCCCACCGAGAGAACCCAACGGAACCGAACCCGGATCTTGAAATAGGTCGCCCAGAACGGGCGTGGCATTGGTGGTTTAGTTGGAGACAGTTTGGTTCAGCGTTCTGAGTGGGCTGTTACGCGCGCTACTAGCGGGTGTTACTAATCCTACGACTGTCGCGTCAGTTCCGCGTTAAAAGTGGTCGCACCATGAGTGCCCTGTGTCTGTCACTGCTGCTGGCCTGTCAGCCGGTTGTGTTCGCTAGAGGTAATTCGCCATTAGTGCTTGTGTGAAATCGTGCGTGAGTTGAAACTTCCCCTCGCTTATCTAGGTTACCCGCAAGAATACAGTGCGATCTGGGGCCAAAAGTCATCCCATCTGAACGATGTCAACTATGATCCGAGCTACTAC
This sequence comes from Anopheles farauti No. 4, assembly GCA_000956215.1. Lineage (NCBI taxonomy): Eukaryota > Metazoa > Arthropoda > Insecta > Diptera > Culicidae > Anopheles > Anopheles farauti No. 4. The sequence goes on along the minus strand of JXWZ01005129.1, from coordinate 8,400 downwards.
GAGCTGAGTCCGCGCGCCTCCACCAAGTCTGATCACTGGAGCTATGCGTTGAGTGATGCGCTCGGTCCACCGAACTGGCCGATCGTGGCACCAGCCTGCGGTGGTATGTTCCAGAGTCCGATCAACATCGACACGGCTAGTACGCTGTTCGTACGGCGCAAAATTCCGCTGCAACTGCGGGGGCTCAACAATCTGCCCGCCTCGATAACGGTCGAGAACGAGGGCTACTCCGTGAAGTTTACGCCACGTTGGCGTGAGCGCGGGCGTCCGTTGCTACGCGGTGGTCCTCTAAAGCCGGCTTACTTCTTCGAGCAGATGCACTTCCACTGGGGCCCGAACAATACGGAAGGCTCGGAACACACGATCGACGGACACCAGTTTCCACTGGAGGTACATCTCGTCTTCTACAATGCCCTTTACGGTTCATTCGATGATGCGAAGCGTGAGGTGGATGGTTTGACAGTCGTCAGCTTTCTGTACGAGGTCGTACCAGGCTCGGTTAGCTTCTCGCTGAACAGTTGGGCCAACTTTCTGCCACAGGTGCGTCAACCGGAGGCGACGCTTGAGATCCCGCCCAGCCGAGTGTTTTCCCTGCTGAACGTGATCGGTTCAATGGGATGGTCGTTCTACGCGTACGAAGGCAGTCTCACGACGCCTCCCTGTCTAGAGACGGTCAATTGGATCGTGTCGACGAAACGGCTCGCCGTCACGGAGCAGGAAATGAACCGATTGCGTTCGCTGATCGCCACCGACGGCAAACCGATGCTGTTAAACTATCGTCCGGTGCAGCCACAAAACACTCGACGTGTGTTCCGATACTAGATTTGGAATGGATTTATTTCTTATCGTCACTTGAACATGTACAATCATTCTTTGTTATCGCAGTGGCAGTGGAATTCATGGCATTGCGAGATGGTTTGCGGATTGCATACTGTTAGGCGCAAACGCAAAAGTTGAATGCTTTTAGGTATATTTGGTTATTGCAGTTGAGGCCATGAACATGCACTTACCTTAGCTCGTTTACGGTAGATTTAAACGAGAGAGCCCGAGAAACTATAGAATAGAGCACTAGATTAGATATACGTACCAAATAATTGTTCCTTGAAACTGTAAACAATAAAACCGTGTACACAACTATACACAATACAGCATAGAAATCTAGCGATTGAGCAACAGGGTGCTTATTGCAGGGTGATATTCATTTTGAAAGAAAAATTGGCGCACTTGAGTTCATTAAAAATAAAAGTTCTAAATTTTATTTTCCACTTTCATTCTCCGACTCCCTACCGCGTTCCTAGTGGCTTCGCTAGCTTGCTTCGTTTAACATCAGTACTGTCACTTTTAATGCACTTGCCTTCCGTACTGTCGTGTTACCGTACTCTCGCGAACCTATGTTAAGTCTGTTTTCCTGCTGTCGCACACTTAGCACAAATAGTAAATACTACGCTAACTTTATCGCTACATATCGTCATCATAATACATAAAGAAACACGCCCGGCCTGCACGCTGGGCGCATTGCGGGCGAAACCGACATGTCGTAAGACTAAATCTAACTGGATGAAAAGAACGTGTTAGTAGACGAACCGGATCGTCGCACCGGGTCGACTCACGCGAGAGACAAATGTGGGGAAATCGTTGGTAAATAAAAAAAAACAACTACAGAGCCAAATTTGGGACATACGTGCGGTACGTTAAAATGGAAACCGTCTGGCGTTTTAGTCGGATTATAACTATTTTAGTACAAGGAGCACATGGCAGAGCGGTGAACGTAGAATGGATGAGGAAGGCAAAGGTGCATGGGGACACACGGTTTCGATCGTTGTTCGGAAAAATCGAACCAGCATGGGTATGTTCTTCCCCAGTTAATCCCAGTTTTTGGAAGACGAGGGTAAAGTGTTAGATTTTAACCAGTGGAGGTGGTTTGGTGGGGGAGTATTGAGTAAAAATTTTCGTTCGCGTAAAAGAACGCCGCCAGAGGGCTAGGCGCGATACAAATGTTTGATTCGCCGGAGGACAAGCTCCGGCCCGTTTTACGCGACATCCTCCACAACCGGTGGCCGAACTCAACGGAACAAAACGGGTTCGAGTTTCGAGTCATATTCAATTTTGTTGTTTGTTCTCATTCTTTTTCTTGCTTTACGTATTCGCTTCGTGGAAAAGTTTTACTCAATAGTTGTACGGTCCGTACTGCGATCCGTGGTAGTATGGCTGCGGATAGAGCTGGGGCTGGGGGAAACCACCGTAGGGGTAGGGGGGCTGCTTTTGGGGGTACACTGAAACGGGAGAGAGCAGGTTAGCGATGTGAGCGAGGGGTAGGTGGGCACGGTCAGCAAGGGAGGTACTGTGCGGGGGCTTACCGGGCATCAGATACTGCAGGTTCAGCTGTTCTTCCTTTTCGCGTTCGCCCCGCAGGCAGACGGCCGCACCGGACAGCAGAATCGACGCCAGCAGGCTGCAGGCCACACCGGCCCAGGCCACAATGTACGACCAGTCGTACGACAGACGAGTGTTATCCCGAAGGACCTGTAGTGAAAGGAGCACAGATTTATTAGTCAGTCTTATTGTCGATAGAGGGCGTTACTGGCGTATCAAAATTTGACATTTGATGTGAAAATGACAATACTGGATGGATTTGTGTACAAACATTGATACAGATGAGTTTACTAAGCATTGAGCAATATTAAAAATTAACTATTGAAGGTGAAATCTTGTGTGAAACGTTATCTGAAGTGGGAAGAAAATTAAAGAGACAGCTTATAATCTTCCAAGCAGTGTTCTAATCTTTGCATACAACGTTAAATACATGTGATCGACGGTACACGTTTGGAAATGAAACAAAAACAGACAAAAAACTTACAGTATTCCACTGCTGCTGGAACTCTTCGCCGACGATCTTTTCCTTCTCGAAAAACTCAACCGTGTGCCACAGGCCCATGGCACCGGCAGCGAGCAGGCAGGCGGTCAGCATCAGTATGGCGGTCGCCGTGATCGCACCGGCAGAACGCTTCCAACATCCGGACAGTCCGGTCCAGAAGGCACAGAAGATAACGACGAAGCTATTACGAAGCAAAATGCAACATGGCAGGTGAATCAAATGCACACTAGTGAGCATACAACGAGCTGGAAGTCGCGATACAGTACCTCAAGATGAAGGCAGCAATGACCGAGCGTGCCAGATGCAGACGGGTCATGATGTCATCGGTGAACGAATCCGACTCCTTGTGCTCTTCGTTCGCGGGGAAGTAGTCGATGTTGGAGCAGTGCGTTTCCACGGGCGAAAGGTAGATTTGAACTGAAATGAAGTTAGCGATCGAATTAATTATACTGAATAGTACGCTAGAAGAACGTAACTTCAAATTAACAGTCAAACTCCAACCATGTTGGAGAAAAGTGTGTCACACAGGCATCGTGTTGTCTGTTTCCCATCACACATACACACACACATACTGTTCCGATTTCGTTTCTTGAAATTTCTAATTCCGGCGTGGAAAACACGAAACCCATTTCTTCGCACGCACAGACGCATACGCATAGATAATCGATTTAAAAAACGATACAATCTCGGTACGGTACACACTTAATAATGAAATAAAGAAGTGTGAAATGAGTGGAGCTGTGCGTGGGGCGGAGAAACCCGCGAACGGAAAGGGCGAAACCCGACTCCGTGGCGGCAGTGGCGGCTTCGTTCCCAATCCGTCCGTCGCGGACAGACGCGCGAAGGGTTTCGTACTCCGAATTTCGCGCCGAAACGTCACACCCTTTCGCACCGATTGATTGCGGTGAAGTTGACGTGCCATCTACGAGCGCATCTCGCGGTGCATCTGGAGCACGGTGCGGGGAATTGGAAACATCGGGAGCGAGCGATCTTCCAGCAGTAATGCGCAAGATATGGGCGCGTGCCACGAGTGCCGAGAGAAGGGCGAAAGAAATGGGATAGATTTTCTCTTCTCGCATGGTGCTCGCAGAGGGTTTCCTCCTACGCCTTTAGACTACGCCCCTCCTGCCCATATCGCACCGATAAATGCATAATGAGGTGGGTTCGGTTGGATGGAATCTCCGCACGGAATCGATGGAAAATGCAATTTGCGGATAGCAGCGGGTGAGGCTTTTTTTGCGGGAAAGCAAAACGGCGCTGCATGCAAAATGGGTTTCCCATTATGCGTTCATTGATCTCGCACTGAGCTGAACCGTCGATCGGGTGAGTGTGTGTGTGTCTGTGTGTACGGTGAAGATCATCTCTTTCTCCCCTGCGCCCCGTTGCGTGCACTAAGCGGGAAGGGGAAAAACTCCGTCTAATGCAGTCTTCGGCCGCACACAAATTCGAAACGAAATTACTCTTTTGGCAACGCGATTTGCTTTACGGTCGTAGCGTTCGCTTCGCTCGTTTGCCGTCTCCGGTGTCTTAACGCTCGAACCGCGAGGCGTTTCTTTCGTGCCATATATGCATGCATCCTGCAGTTTAACTGTGCGGAAGGTGCTACGGGTGGACGGGGTACTATAAATCAAATGGTGCAATAAAATAAAACACTCGACGAACACTTTCTTCAACAGTGGCGGACCGGCTCGAAAGTGGTAATGATGATTTCGGTAGGATGAACACGACGTGCTACTCTGCATGAAGCGGATGGGTTACAGCCTCTGGCTGCTTGGTGCGCGCAGAAAGCGAGAGTTGATGGTGATGATGATGGTGATGACGACGATGAAGTGCAGCAGATGAGTTGCTGTTGATTTATCATTTCTGCACACAAAACACAACACGTTTGCCCGGCGCACGGATAATGCACGGCGGGAGTTGTTTGACCGTCCGGTGATTCCATGGGGAGACAAAGAGCTCAAGCATAGTATGGTGTAATTAGTTTGGAAACTATTGTTGGATCGTTTGGCTCATTACTTCCCCCATCCCTCTCGGTGCCGATTTGCGATATGGAAATAGTATTTGGATTGAATTTAATAAATTATAGGCAGTATTTATCTCGTCCCACACAAAAGAAACTTTTCAGTCGGCCACAATTATGTTGCTTCGTTTTCCCAAGAGGATTTACAAAAATATTAGGGAAGCTGGCTTGTACGGTGCAAAAATCGAACCAATATATTTTAGTTCAGTTTCCCATCATTAGATGGCGCCACCTACTAGCGTTGAAATTGGTCATCTTCTATTTTGCATATGATTGATATGATGCTATACAAATTATAAAAAAAACAGAAATAATTGCGAGCTCTGTTTTGATTAACTTGTATAATACTTTAGATTTATCTCAAACAACACGAGGAAGATGCTATATAACTCTCTAAAACTGGTATTAAACAAATTTCAAGAAGCATAATGACGAGAAAAATAAAAAGTGCTCCAAAATGCCAACAGTTATGCAAGTGAAAATACGATACGATCTCCAACCTAAAAGAAAATAATAAGCGGAAATAGTCTTCATATAAATCAATGTTGACCATCCGTTCCTATCTTACAGTAGCATGAAAAAATGGAGTAAGGGGAAAAAATATGTTATCATTTAGTTTAATGGAATTTACACACCTTCCAGCGGTGGCATTTGCGGTAAGCATATTTATTTAACGAACTGCCATTAAATAATAATTTTCATGTTGCACGATTTTGTTTGCCCAAATCTGGGACCCGAAAATTGCCCCCTCCCCCAAATTGTCGGGGGGAATGCGGGTGGGGAAGAAGGCACAAAATCGGTCAACTTAACGAACCGCAACGCCGCACCACCAGCACCACCTCGCTCATAAATATGCTGTCACCGTTATAAAGCATGCGTTTTACGCGATTCACAACGGTACCGGGGCACGTTTGCCTTTCCCACCGTCCGTCCCCCAACCCCCACGCCATGATCATGACTCAATCGGCGAGCTAACCTTCAAAACAATCCTCTACTAATCCTTCGACCGGAGACCGCATCGAATAAGCATGAGCGGCACCCACACGGGCCATCTTAGCAACGGATCTCTTAGGGGTGCGAAAGGGTGGAGGAAGAGGGGGGGAGTGAAGGGAGAGAGGTGGATCGCAATCGAAACGCAATCGCATCGCCAAAGTTCATGCTGGGTGGAGAGTACGCGGCACGATTACGCAATTGGCCCCTTCGGTATGTGTGCATGTGTGCGGTTTCTTCTTCTTCGGCGTGGCGCATCACAATGTGCCTCCCAGCAGCAAGACTGGTGCAAATGGAGAGCAATCGAATGGGTGGCAAAAAAAACAGTAACGATGTGTGGTCACTTCACTGCAGCGTAAGGAAACACACATGCTGGAATTCGCAACAAAACAATGAATTTATATTTTTGTTTTGAGCAATTCCTTATTCGAGTAGCGGTGCCAAAAACTGTGCCAAAAACTGTGCCAAAATAAAAAATAATTGCTTACAAGGACAAAACAGCAATCGAACTATTGAAAGATTTCCGCAATGCGGCGTTTGTGTGTGTTTTTTTTTGCTCTGTCCCTCTCGTTCGGCTATTTTTATTCCATAACGCGAAGGACAGCGGATAACAAGTTGCAAACGGTTTTTTTATTTTGTAAATTTGGCGGCGATGGTTACGTCAGTAAATGTTTGCTTTGATACCCTCCGCCGTACGATGAGGTCACGAAGTGAAGGTGGAAAAGCGAACGCGGTCAGCAATCGTTTAACTATGATTAATTCAAACATTTGACAGTTTTAATGGAGCAACAGCAGTAATGACAGCTTACCGAAACGCCATCTGTCGGTGGTGAAGAAAAGCTTTATGGGGATTTTGTTACCAGCAACAGTGAATCGCTTAGTAGGCGACGGTTACCGAGCTTAGGATGCATCTTTCTCTAGGCCTAAGCGCCAGAGCCCTCACTTTCGGTGAGTTTCAGTCTTGGGGGCGCAATTGCTCAGCACCCGATTATTCAGGTTAATTAGTCGAAGGTTTTCTGTCGGCAACGGAGTACCGTACACATTTTCCGCTCCGTCAATCGAGAGTAAAAGGTGTAAAATCGAGCCCAGACGGATGATTTCGATGTTCGCTGAGCGGAGGGAGTTGGGTGAGCAAAAAACTAAAATAAAATTAAATGAAATCAATTTGCAAAACAAACAGCACGCTCACGTTACTCCCATTCTGCGGTTGCCTTATGGTGTTGTTCGAATTACTTTTTTTTTGTTTTAATATGTTTTCATACCTTAGCACCCTAGCGAGCCCACCTGCAAAACCTGCGCAGCTGCGGCAGCACTAGCGATCGAGAATGTTTTTCCCTTTATGCTTCGGCACGCAACATCGACGCGGCTACGGTTCGCATAATGGTGGATCCCGTTTGCCTTGCAGAACATCGTTTTGCGGTACAAAATATTGCTTTTAGGTTTGTTTTTGCTTTTATTGAAACCCGTTCGGGATTTCCTGCCGGTGGCCGTTGAGAAAATCGACGCTACAGAGAACAGTTTTGTTTCCTTGCGGGTTCGGCGAAACGTGCGGAACACTTTCAGCGTTTTGTGCGACCTAAATCTCGCCAGCCAGATCTGACCGATCGTTTGATGTCCACTTCATCCGCCCGAAATCGGGTGGGGAAAACGCCATGAATAAAGCACAGCACCGTTATGGTAGATCGCGATAGTGAGCAACACTGACGACGCTGTTGTCGTCGAAAGTAGCCGATCGTCATCAATCATGCTGGGCTCTATCGTTATATTTAACTACCCATATCATGTTTGTGAGTAAAAACTGAGCTATAATCGGTGAAAGGTTTAAAATGGTAAAGGATTTCTCTATAACTATTTAAACAATATTTTAATGCATACAAATTCGGGTTTGAACTGCATTGAACATATTTCATCAGCTGTTGAATTCAAGTAGGAATATATTCAAATATTAACATTTCTAATAGATATTAACATTTAGACCACCCCAGAGGAATGTTTTATGACAAAAAATACCATCTATTCACGGGAACTAAATATATTTTCTAAAGAATGTTTGAACCTATATTTAACTTCTGAAATTATTGTCAAATTCCAAATTGAAGAAAATTGACTTAACTTTCTTCTATAGTTTATAAAATGTGATAGTTTATTTATGTCCGTTTCGTGTCTAAAACCATCGAAACTATCGCTCGACATTATCTTCATTCATAAATCAAGCAAAGGAGAGGAATGAACGAGCAGTGTTTAAAATTAGAAACACCATGATTAGCAAAACCTTTCTTTCGCCTATTGGATACTTCTATCAATTATTTACCTTTGGAACCGCTGACCATGACATGGGCAGAAAAAAAGCGAATTAGATTCTACAAGCCACCACCCCTCCTAGGCCTGCCCGAAAGCCTGTACCTAATCGTACAATGAACGCACGCTTTTGCTGGGCTTTGTTAAAAAGAAATAATTTCCTTCCACTGCTTTGAAGCTTATCCTTTCATTTGTGGCGATGGATGCATTCGGAGCT
>JXWZ01005128.1:0-15037 GCA_000956215.1 Anopheles farauti No. 4 | reverse complement strand
ATGGTACCGGTCCTGTCGTGTGAAAGACCGGCGCCGCTACCACTACACCATCGGGCTGCCCTTTAAGCATGGTCAACTCGATTTGCAGCCTATCCATGTGCAATCGATCAATTCTGGATAATTTTTCAAAAGTTAATTGAATTTGACCGATTTTATTGCTTTGTTCTTGATCGTTTTACTTCTGAACAGGTCAAATTACTATCGTAGCGTAGTTTGCACCCTACCTTCTGGCTGATTTTTGTAACACATAAATTGTACCATTTTCTAAGAACACGTCTTCGAAAAGTTATTAAAACTAGGACCGGGACAAAAACCAGGATCGCCACTGGAGTTTTTTTCGCCCTAACAAATATCGAGAATATATGTTAGAAAGTTAAATGCAGTATGGAGAAATTATCATTATATTTTGATAGATTTCAAACCATCTGTATTTTTTGTAATTTTTACTAATAAATATTTCGATATTTATGAGCTAATCAGAAAAATCTATTGCAATTTTAAAATGTTAAAGTTAGTACTTTTAACAATTATATTAACATATCTAAATTAGTTCAATTTGGAATACAAAAACCGATAACGAACTAGAAAAGTAACTTCAACATGACGTAATGGTTTAAAATCACATTTGCATAAATGTGATAACAATTTTTCATTCATTAGGAAATAAGTTTGCGGGCTCGCTTTTGACGCATTGGTGCGTTTCCTTTTCCCCCAGCTGAATTTCTCCGATTGAGCGCCCCTTAAACGAACATACCAGTACTGTGTATTAGCCTTATTCCGGAGCCTAAAACAACATTACACAGCCCTCTACCCGTGATTTGGGGTCTGCCCTACCAATTCATTTCCCCCACGGGGAGTTACAATGCGTGACGGAAGCGACGGAAGGAGAAAGAAGACGGCACAACAGCACGCCAGGACGGACGGGTATGGCGGTGATGATGGTGCGCGATCGGGCAAGGGCACCATCACGAAACAATGGTACCATAAGTTAGCGGGCAAGGGCCTCGCTTCCTGGCTCGCGAGCAAGAACAATATACCATGGGAGAATATTAGTATGCGTGAGAGAATTAAAATGTGCCGCATCGCCCATATACGTTTTTCCCCTGGTGTGGTTGGCTCTTCGCTTGGTTGCCGGCTTGTCGTTTTGATTTTATGCCCCTGAATTTTGAAACGGAATAACAAAAAAAGAAAAAAAACGCACGTATTCTTGGACGATGTTCCTCACGGGGGGAGTTTTTCAGTTGGACGCCCATTTTGCCACGAAGAACCTGCGCTCTCCCCTGCCGTGTGTGTATTGCCAAGAAAAGGCGCAGTCCGTTTTCTGAAAATAGAAAATAAAATAAGGCACCTATAGACTCTTCAACAATACCTGTAATGCACGAAAGACAATAGAATAGAGATTTTCCGGTGAGAAGGGGAAGAGATTTCTGCAGCCACGATCATTATGCTGTGCGTCGCGGGAGTAATTTTTGTATGGCAGTTTTGAGTCCCTCATTCATGGTTTTGTATGCATGCCGTAAAACGATGTTGTTGTAAACGGGATTGAATGAAATACAACTTACCGATTGTGTTCATTGCCCGAGTAATTCTCTATGGCATATATGGTCGCCGTATAGGTTAAGTGTGTAAATGTAATGTAACAGATCGAGTTCGCTGTACAGCACTAACGTTGGGATTGTATTTTGTAAATTATTAATATTGTTTTTTCTTTTGCGTGGGTTTTTTTTCTAGAGTTCAGTATATTATCGCTACAATAAGAGTGTTTTGTATTATACATTTTCTGTACTTTTCAAGCAGTTATTGAGCATGTTTTTGCATACATTTCTTTCAACTCTCTCCTACTCCTCATTCCTACCATGAATAGGACAAAGTATGCACCCCAAACCTAGTGGTACATTAAAGCAAATTTGAACACGATTTTAACATAATTAAGTTTTCAAACGAGATCATAGAGTTACAGTTACAGGAGTTTGGCAAATGGTAGTAAAAAACGCCACTCAAACACTTTTTTCTCAATTGATTGCTCGCGGTGACAAAAATCATAGCGGAGAAAGTATCTGAATGTCGCTAGCGGGTCTTTGGATCAGCGTAAGGGAACCTATAACAAATCCTCTCCATTGCTAATTATGCAATTAACCGTCGCCGTCATGTGGCGCAGCATCGGGTCGCGTGAAAGTGCGTCTAATCGCCGAAGCGTGTCTCGTTTTGTTTGAAAATCGGCGCTTATCGTGCTGTGGTGTGTGCGCGATGTTGCTGCGGCTGTAAAGCAGTTTTCAACGAATGGCATCAACCACACTACCATTATGATAATTTAATTTAACAACATAATTAACGGCAATCGTACATCACGTCGTTGTTGTTGTGACGTGATCGTGACGATGGACGGTCGTGCTCGGGAAATGGATGGACTAATATTTATGCAGGACTGGTGGTACAATTCGCACTTACAGTTGATTTGTAATGAATTTTGGATGGTTTTCTTCAAGTTGTTAATGAATTCAGATATACATCACAGCATGATGGGTGTGAGATTAGTGCTTTATGTACAAAGTAATTTAAATAAGAATTCAGTTTAAAATGTGTCGAAACAGTTATACAAAATTAAATAAAAGGTTTCTAGTTCATTCTATTACACAAAAATATGATGGGTAATAGACGGCAAACGTATAAAAATAAGGACACGTTTACTAGCACTGATGTGTGGTATTTCAAACAAAAATCCATCCAAAAATTGTCGAAAGATTTGGTCGACAACTTCAACAGTCAACAATTGTTCATTCAGTTATTGTTTCCCGTGTAGTTGGTATAAAAAATGTTACATGTTCGAGTGTTCACAACAGAGAAATCAAATGTCCGCTCAGAGACTCCAAAGCGCTAAAGCGACGAACTTGTTTTTGATCATTGCAAATAGTTGCATGCATCATGAATTTTTGAAATTAGATTTCCTATGCGCTGATAATAATTAAACTAGAAGTAGTAAGCCAAATACCAAAACGACCAAATTAAAATTGAATTAAAATTAGCAGCAGACTCACTGCTGATAGTAATGAATTACCTAAGATGCAACAATCGTTGATGGTTTATAAAATTACAAACGATTTGTATACAACGTATGCAAGTGTAAGCAATCCTTACTTAAGCAATCTGGGAGAGTGTTCTATTTGAAAATCTTCACACGAACGTTTTGGTTTTATATTCTTACTATGTCTGTAGTGCCATAAACTGCCGCTAATTTCTAAGAGACATAATGAAAAAAAAATTGTAAATTATCACAAAACTGAACTGCGATACTAATTGTTCAATCCTCTAGATTTACGATATCACACCGAACAGTTTTGGAACCACAATGATTTCCATAATCTATGTCAAAGTGGGATAAAAAATTGCTGTGCTGGAAGAGAGAAAAAACTGTTCCATTATTTTCTCGATGGGGCTTGTTTTCTTTCCTTTTGGCTCCGGTAGCACCGCTGGTGGTGATGGTGGCGGTGTTGGTGGTAGCAGTTAATCTCACACCCGTGCCACCGCCGTGCGTTTAACTGCGATCGCGCAGTGATCATTTTGTGCAAGAAGTGGGTTTCCTAAACCCCTCCCCCCCTTCGCCCCCAGTTAGTGGGGAAAAAGAAAAACGGTTTCAAGAAAAAGTGATGCCTGGGTGGTGGGTGGTGAAGCCATGATTACGACGATCTGCGGGGAGAGCGCGTGCACGCGTGCGCGTCCAATCACTAATGTCCACCAACCGACACAACACAACCGAACCTGCCTTGATTGTGTTTTCTCTCCCCTTTACCAACTACTGAAGGATGCTACTACACATATGGTTCCGTCGAACACGAGCCACAGGTTCGCGACGGAAAAAAAGAAACTAATGAAAAATTAAGGAAAAAAGTGCCCCCACGGAGAGATGTAAACACACACACATCCGCCTTAAGGGAGACCAGCGCAGAGCAGCAAGTGGCTCTAACGAAAAATGGGTGCACCGCGCTACAATACAACCCGTCGTTGGAGTCGTTCCTTGGTATTATGGTTAAGCCTACACTCTCTCTCTCTCCCTCTCTCTTCTTTCTCTCTGTCTCTCTCTCTCTTTCTCACACACACACACACACACACATCCAACAATCACCAGGACGGCGTAACCTTCTTGAGGGGTGGGTTTTGAGATAAACGCGCGCGTTACTACGGCGCTTTTTGCTCGATCTGGCAGCGTTTTAAGCGAATGAAAAGGAAAGAGTTGGCGAGAGCGATCGTGAATGTGGCTTCAAAGAAAAGAAATATGGACAGACTTCTAAAGTAGGCTTTGAGCAGCAGCCCGCTGCTCCGCCACGGTTTGGGGTGCCGCCACAGTAAGAGTGGGTTGCGAGTAGGGACATGGCGGAGTATGCGAGAAAAAGAGACAGAAAAGACAGAAAAAGGAGAAAGGGAGAGGTCAAGATGGATATTAAACCGATGACAGGCACAAGATTAAGATGAAGATCGTTCGAGAGAAAGAGGGGAGTTGCGGGAATGTAAGGAAAAGGCCTGCATTGCTAGCATTAGGGGTAGCAGTTGTGGCAGAAAACAGTGGGGTGGGAGACGAAATTGGGCTCGTGCTACATTCAACCTGCCACCTCTAGCCCACTCCACTCGGCATCATCTCAACCACCCCTCTCATTTCTCACAAACACCTTTCTCTCTTTTTCTCTCGCTTTCGCTCTTGCGTCTCGGGTTCCGTTGGCATGTTGCGGGGATGTATTTTTTCCACTCTTAATTTATTTGCCCGTCTATGCTGCTGCTGCTTTTGCTGCTTGTGGTTGTTTTCTCCACCACAGCTTTTTCCCTCTTTCTTCGCCTGCTGCGGATTTGAAATGATGAATAGCGAGGACCTGAGATATGGGGATCGAGCGAGAAAGGGCGATGTGTGGCACGCGCGCACTTTGCACACACACACAAACACACACATCACCACTGGGAGTCGCGGGCCTGTGGACAAATACAGCTGTGGCTCGTGCCAAAGCCAAAGATCGCGAGATCTGAAAAGTTACCCTCCTCCCCCCAACCCATCCACTCTCTCTTTCTCTCTCTTTTTCATTTTCTGTTTTACTCTTCTATCCTGCCCCGCGCTTCTCTCTACTCGTATTATTTCTTGCCTGTGTTTCGTTTTTCAGACGAAAGGCTTTTGCGAGAGAACTATGCGCGAAATAGCGCGCAAATCAATGACATGTTGTGTGTTGTTTTGAGCTTCAAGAAAGAGGGTAGACGGAGAAAGGGGGGGGGAGAGGGGGGGGGGCGAGTGCTTGGGGGAGGTTTATCGCTTTCCCCTGTTTTGTTTGAAGCGCGGGTACAGGGAAGGGAGTAAACAAAACAAAGCAACAGCACCTTCACCAAACAAGACGCGTTGCGAATGCCCCATTTTTGGTGCAATTTTTCCCAACAATATCGACGAAAAAAACAGGAAGCTGTAGATCGATCGATCGATTGTCGTCGGCTGCTCTCTGTATCCGTTTTGCTTGCGATGTGGTTGAATGGGGGAAATTTGAGGGAATCCGATACGAAGTCCTTCCACTGCACAACCTCCTGTAACAATGGTTCCACTCCGCGTGTGGAGGAAGTGGTTGGTACACTAATTGATAGTTATGTTTTTGATAAATTGAATAAGTATATGATTATCATTAGTATATGATTATCAGTATATTATTTTTTTCCATTGAGTAAGAGTTGTAAATTGTAATGGAAATTTTAATGTTTTTTCTCGTATTTATTGATCCAAAACGCAATTTTAATTGAGGCATGTATCTGGACCATCTAGTAAAAATGTATCTGAAATAAATCATATTGCTGCGCACCTCATATATTTATTCTACATATTTTACGTTCCGAAATATCATTTAGGGTAATTAGGGTAATTTTATACACTCTCATCAAATTGAGTTATAATAGGCATCAAATTAAATTTGTGATATTTAATTCAGTTTGTTTATGCAAATCTTAATAGAATAGAAGGGCTATATGCGATAAACGTTCAAAATTACACAAATATGGCTGCTTAAAGTTATCAAAAGAACAAAAAAACCTTTTTTAAGTAGTATGTAAACTTTTGCTAATTTGGTTTTGAAATGTAACAAATTAGGTTAAAGATAGAACTTGTGTTGTTACGTTATAAGAAATTTCTTAATTTCAAATAAAGACCGCACATGATAACCGTACAGGGACCTGAAGTTGTTGTTTCTTCTCGTAATACCTGTGCGTACGTCTGAAGTTGTGGAACGAAGTATTGGAAGTAAGAGCGACTGGCCGAGACCAACCGACTCATCGAAGTGCTTGGGGGGTTAGCTGTTTCGAGCCAACAGGTGTGCTTAAGCAATAAAACGATACAAAAGAATTGTGCTTTTAAAACGAAGGATGATGCTGCCGGCAAGGGTGTGGTGTTGTAACCCGTAACATACGTCGTCGTCTTCGTCATGGTTGTTGCTCGGGAGGAAACGCGTGGACGATCGAAACGGAAAGGAGCGACGGACGCACGGCTGTGGCAGCCAGCCAACACCAAGCAGCACAGTTTACTGTTGTATTGGGCACCTTTAAAATTGGTCCGAGCAACAACAAAAAAACAAAAAACAGAATACAAGGCTCCATCGCTGGATGCGCGGAGCATGTGGGATATCTGATTGGTGTAAAACGAAGGTAAAAGAGATAGTTAAAGTGGGTAATAGAAGGAGAAGTTAAAAAGGGAGCAGCAGCAGCAGCAGCAAAAACAGAAGACGAATAAAAAATGAGCCGCCATGATTGAGTGAGGCACGAGCGCAAAATGTTTCGGTTCGTTGAACATTACTATTCTCTCCCGGGGCGCGTGTGCGAGCCGCGCGCACCACCTGAAGAAAATCCACGTCAAAAACGGCTGGTTCTGTGCGTGCTATGGTTTCTTCTTGTTGCCCTTCCTTTTGTAGGTGTATAGGTGATGTGTGTGGCATGTTTTGAAGCAATCTCCATCCCTGGTTGTGCTGGTGTGCCCCTGTGTCTAGGCAACATAAAAGCAAGTGAGATAGTAGTAGCAGGTTAAGTCAGCGCATTCGATACCTGCGCTGACAGAGTGGAAAAGAAAAAAGTGGAAAGGACGAGCGGGCAGCCTGAAGTTTTCATTTTGGAACAAAATTTTTAAAAATGAAAAAAAAAACTTTAAGTAGATGCAAATTTTCTGAATTTTGTAACTGATCTCGCGATGAGTCGATCTAAACTGAAAAATATACAGCTCCTTAATTAAACCAAGAACGAATCAACGCCCATTGTGAATTGTATGAAAGCTTTTTGCAGCAGTCAATATGTATACCGTTATAATTATTTTTTTATACGCGATATCTGCGATGCCATTTATCTATCACAATTTAGAAAATGGGCGGCCCGGTGGTGTAGTGGTAGCGGCGCCGATCTTTCACACGACAGGACCGGTATCATGATCCCATTCGGACCGTCTCCCCCTAGCGAGGAGTGACTAACCAGCTATGGTGGTAAAATCAGTCTAGAAAGCCGGTTAAACGGCAGGCATGACTTCGGTCGTTACGCCAAATAGAAGAAGGAATTTAGAAAATTAAATTAAGTTTTCGAAAGCTACAGTATCTGGGGACGTTTGTATTGAAATAATTATTTTCTCTGCACAATGGATATCGCTACAACATATTCGGGTGGTAGTGGTGCATTGGTTAATGGTTTTCTTGATCCGTTCCGTGGCATGCACTATACAAAAAGCCAGCCTGGACACTTGTCTTCATAATACCTATTTCTAGCCAGGGCTGTTTTCACCTGGGATGAACAAAGTTTGTGCTTCTCTTGGGTCACTCTCGCGTTTTTTACGCTAAAAGCTGCTCATCGAACATCCCTCGCTTTGTGTACTATTTTCTAGGAATGTAAGTATTTTTATTGCAAATTACTATTGATTGGCTTACTATGACTGCCGCTGATGCTGTAGCTGCCCCTCGCACCAGGTGTTTTGCTGTCCCATGAATTTGCGTTTTCCTTATTCCGCATATTATATAGTTTCCAGGAAAACAAAATTTCTATAGATAGAGTTTCCAGGAACACAACTAAAAACAAAGAGCGTCACGATCGCAATGCGGACTCTTTACTTCACGTTCCAAAATGGACATTAACAAACACTGGGCAGAGTGTGGAACGTTTTCAATTCAACATGGAAAATCGGTTCACTTTTCCCGAAGCGAAGGGTCCGAGGTGATTGTTGGTGGAGAGCTTATTTGGTTTGTTTGTTTGGTTGATTGATAGCGAGCGTAGCGACGGGATGAAAACAAAAACAGTAGAAAAGTCAGCCAATACTGCTAGTAGTAGCACGTCAAGAGGCGCAACCAAAGCCGACATCAAGCAGCGGAGCACACAGGACTGCCCCAACATGTTCACCATTGGAAGACGGCCTAATGCTCGCGTGCACTATTTTCCCTAGGTATCCATGCTG
This sequence comes from Anopheles farauti No. 4, assembly GCA_000956215.1. NCBI lineage: Eukaryota > Metazoa > Arthropoda > Insecta > Diptera > Culicidae > Anopheles > Anopheles farauti No. 4. The sequence continues at coordinate 6,606 of JXWZ01005128.1, read as the reverse complement.
CAGTGTGTTTGGTGTAGGAGAAAGAAAAAACAAAAACACTAGCAGCAGCAGCAGCAACAGCGCACGCTCATTAAGTTACAATAAAGAAAGAAGGATGAAGATGCACTTGTTCCCTGTTATATGGTATCTGAGTGTTTGTTCGGGCGACCATTAATGGTCAGATTAAAAAAAAGATTACAGTTTTGAAACTAATTATCTGAAATCTGCAGCATCTACATTTGCTAGGTTTAAGATCTTGTGCAAATCGATGAGGCACAATGAAATTTGAACGATTTCCGTACTGCTCATGTTCAAGGCTTGTTCGCATCAAAGATGGTCAGGAAAAAGGACACGCAGCAGCCACAGCAAAAAAGAACGCTCGTAGAGTTATGCTACGAACTACGAACCAGAAAGAAGAGGGGGAATGAAAAAAGGTGCCTGGCCATCTGTCACAAAAACTCCGTGTTTTTGTCGTGTGCCATAGCGAAAAGAACGAATGGGATAGCGATCAGGCATAGTACGGGACAGAAAAGGACGGAATGTATATTAAAATAAACCCCCGCGGAAGTATGCGCGGAGCATATAGCAGGCGCGCAAGCAGGCAAGCAACACAGAGAATGATGACGCGAGAGCGAGAGAATCAAACCAGCTATTGAAACAGAAACAGACGCCGGCATCACCGGAAATGCCGGGGAAAACGTTCTCGAAAGGGCTTCTTCTTTCTCTCTTTATCCGCCCTTGCTGCCGGTTTTCTCCTTCTTTGCGGGTGATGCAGGGTGCTTGTTTGTGCCCAATGTATGTGTGCTCGTGTGCGCACAAATGCATATGCCGATGGTGCGACGACGGCGAGCGGCGAATGACGGGTATGTCATACTTTGGGAAATTGGGGCGAAAGCGAGACAGTGAATGGTGAGAAAATGAATGGTGCGCGCGCGAGGTGCACGAATTTAACTGCGTGTGCGTGTGTAGCGATAAAGAGTTTTCCTTTCGGTGTATAGCTTGCAAACGCGGCGAACACTGGTAGTGAAGAAAAACAAAGCCTACTGTAACGAATCTTGTGCTTTGTGGATATGACGGTGGAGTTAGTTGTAGGTTGTGTTTTTTTTTGTTAACCGTAGATGTAATCACCATCATTATCACCTATTTCGATGGTGTAAATGCGTCGCAAATAATTGAGAAATATATGGCTTTTTTAACGTCTTTGGTTTTTGAGAATTACTATTTCATGGCCCATTTCCCATCGCCCGTGATGGCTAAATGGAAGTGCAAATAGTTCACAGATCGATTATCCATGAAGATGATTGAAGTACTAATAGGGACACTAAGTACTGTTTAGTACTGCGGTATTATACTTTCCAAGAGCTATCAATGAAATCTAGAATACACACGTGGTTTGGTGTTTGGAATAAATTTCACAGCGAAATTTAGTTATCAATGTATCGAAGATGATGATTTTTATAAAATCGAATTAAACGCATTTTTCATTCATCAACGCAATCAGCATGCATACCGTAGCAACATTTTTCAGCCAATGTCTGTTTTCAAATTTTAGACGAACTTTTTTTTAACATTTCAGCGTCATTAGTTGAGATTTCTTCATGATTTTATCACCAATGAGGAGGATATACATACTACATTCAGGAAATTTAATTGCTTCGGAAACTTATGATGTGCTATAATTCTAAAGATCTCTTTTTTATCATTTTTGTATGTATCTTTAGCTTTATTAACACTTCGTTGCTAAATTGGCGCTTATTGAACATTTGATAATTGGAAAGATCTAAATTTACTATACTCTTTTCTGAAGCCTTGGCATTAGTTGAGATAGTGCCGATAGTAGTTAACTACAACCAAAAAACGTCATATAATTGTCATCGTCTGCGTTCCGAAAGGCAGGTCGTGGTCGTAGAACAGACATACCATGTGGCAAACGGGGCGAAACGAGATGGAGATAGAGAACTGTTCCGCCAAAAGGGACAAGATGCGTGGGTGCTAGATGTAACCGAAACGGGGCGTGGAACACACGAGGAAAGGAAGCGAGTGTTTCGTAATGATTGTGACACGCGCGCGCGCGTATGGTGTTTAAAAAACCGGGTGGTTCTTCCCTCTCGTGCGGGACGAGCGGAAACGGAGCGAAGCCCATGCATAAAGTGAGTATGTGGTGTATGTTTGTCGTACCCTTCTTCCGCCGCACATCGTCCCCTTTCTCACGTGCGCGCGGCTCTCGTACACACACACACGCCCATTATGTTTGCTTTGAAAAAGGGGTAGAGTTGGCGGAGGAAATTCACTCGTAAAAGGCACTAGACCGGTAAGGACGCCGTGCGGAGTGAGACGGTTATGGCAGGGTGTTTTTGTTCGTACGGTGTGGTGGTGGTGTACCATTTGGATGCAACGGTGGCAGCAACAGTAATAGAGAGAAAGCGGAACAGATTTTCCATGCGCCTCGGGTGTGGAGGAGGAGGGTGGCGCGTGGTTTGTGTGTTTGTGTTTAGTGTTGAATGAGACGGACTGCTACTGGTGTGAGTAGTGGGGGGCTGGTGTGATCGGATGGGGGAGAGGGAAAGTAAAATTATTGTTGATGTTTTCATTACCTACGCCTACCCTGTTTTACAAGGGACGCGTGCTCGCTTTATTGTCTTCCTTCACCCATTTCACTATCATTTCGCCGGGAGTAGTTTTTTTTTCTCTTTCACCCTCTCATTTTGCTCGCTTTTGTTCCCTTGCGCTACCATCCCGTAGCAATGTTCATTGGAGTTTTTGACATGCGACACTTTTTCTATTATATGTCGTTGAAGTTGTCTTCTTGAAAAATTCTCCAACATACGCACGCGTCGAATGATCGTTTTCATTGGCTTTGCTGACGTTATCTAACGGAGGACCCCAACGGAGTTTTCTGCTTCGTAAAAGCCCCTTTTTTGAACGATTGTATGTGAGGGGTGGTGGAGGTGATTCGAGGATGTTGGAATTGTGATCACATTTACATCTGGTCCGATCATAGAAGACGATACACTGCTTGGATCAGGAGTTGCAATGCATCACAAACTATCGCGAGGGCTAATTGGAGCCATTGAAATGAAAGTTTTATTAGATTAAAATCATGATTTTTCTACCGAGTAGGCGCATGTTTCTGTTATTTCAACAGCTTCTATGTCATGATATATTTTGATCATATACTGACAGAAAAATTGAGGGAAAATGGTTATCAACAAAACGAAATTTAAAATGTCTGTAACAAGCTAAAGAAAATAGAGGTTTTTATCAACTATGATTGTACAAAATTTTAAAGTATGAGACAAATTATCATCATCACTACATGGTAAAGATTGTGGTATGATGTTATATAATATAGTATTTATGTCTATAATGATAGTTGTGTCAAATTTATCAAGAAAGAACATTTAATAATAAAAAAGAATAAAGGAGGCTATAAATTATCCAATAAACAAATTTGTTGATAAATATCTTTTTGTTGCACGCTAAGCCGAGCAAGAAATTGCATATAATTTATTTTGTGTCAGGCAAACTAATTCTTTTGTTCTAGGGTGTTTTGATTTACAAATCTTGTTTGTATATTTTCCACCCTCAATCAACCGTTGGCAAATGATTTTCGGGTAAAACATTAAACAAATATTTTATAAACAACCACCAAAAGGTAATTCAACATAACTATGAGATTCGGTGCACCAGATGTAGAAATATTGTATGGTTTTAAGAAAATTCATCGTGCAAAATTAATTGTACAAATTATTCGAATATACCGATGTTTTGGATACATATCGTCAGCTTGAGCGTGTATTTAATACATACTAAAAGCGTGAGCCTATTATCATTCCCGCGCTGCTGGTGCGCACAGCTGGATTAAATCTAATCGCCTACCGCACAAACTCAACATCGAACTGAAGATTCCATTCACGAGTGAGAAAGTACGGGAAAAAGAAAGATGAAGCCGAAGCCGCGAACTGCCATGGCAACGCTTTGTATGTGTGTGTGTGTGCCTGTGTGTGTATAGGTAAAGTCGCACCCGTGCCCGTTTGTGAATGTATAATGTACGCCTTCAGCCCATTGCGCTTTCCGGTCACCACCTTCTCCTTCCCTCATCCTGAATCGCGGTTTCGTTTCCCCCCATCCGTGTGCGACCGCAGAAAAAGGGCACGTGCGCGCCAGCAAAAGGCGCTTAGGCACGAGCCATCGGCATCGTCTGACGTATGTGCGCGTGAGCAAGGAGGGACATGGTGATGCAGGGTGTGTCGAATGTGCGAGCAGGCAAGATCGCGCGGTGAAGAGAGAAAGCGGCAATCGCAAGCAGCAGAAGGCAGCACACGCTCAAAAGCCTATCAACTACCCCTCGCCGCCGCCTGGTGGTGGTTGGTGGCTCAGCACGGTAAGCGATCTCGACACATAGGCTGCTGGCGGCTTTTAGTGACTGGCGATGGTCTGCTTTGTCCCATTCCGTCGCATGGCGTGCTTCGTTGCCTTTTCTTTCTCCAGCTACTGTCCAACCGTGCTACACGACCAGCGTATCCATTCCGCTGCACCAACTACTACTGTTGGTTGGAGGGAGCATATCGAAATGCTCATGTCGCGTCGTTGAGATGACGATGGATGGATGATGCTGGTGCTGGTGATGCTGGTGATGCTGGTGATGGAAAGACGGGCAAGCAGATGCTCAATTCTGCTACGCGAAGTCTGATGCAGCTAAAGCGGCTTATCCTGCGCTTCTGCTTTCACACGTTCAGATGGTGCGTCATTTGATGGGTTCGCAGGCAAACAATTTCCATGTTTTATGGTATCTTGCACTTGCTGTGCTATGAGTGGTTTCAAATTATTTTACAAGATGCGTTCCATTATGAGGTATGTGCGGTAGCATGATCTAATGTCGATCTAATATGATAAAAATCCCCAGGAGCATAATCTGATTTGAATATTGTTTTACATTTTCTTAAAATGGCACGAGGTTCATGTGTTGGTGTTTTCAATATTATCTTGAGTATTAACGAGATGCCTTTAATGTTAAAATCACTTTCGTGGTCAAATTTGTATGGAATCCAAACAGTTGGTAGTCATGAGATCCTCACGATCGTCAGGTATGTAATAAATCAGATCATAGAAATAGTTCATCCAAGTGGTATCTTTGTTGACATTTAATGGTTACATAAAACTAGTGCAGAAAACCTCCGACGTTTAGAAACTAACTTTGCTCAGACAGAGAGTCATATGGTTCCTTCACTGTAAACTGCACAAATACGGTTCCCTAGCAACCAACGAATGTTATACGTGGCGCCATCTGTTGATGGGTAATGAAATTAAAAATGTTTGTACTTCATACGAATTTATGTTCATATAATATCAAAACATTCAACCTTAGAGAAAACAAAAAAAGCCTTCAAACCGCACAAGGATTAAGATAGAATTTGAATTGAATTGAGATAATTGGAATATTTTTCATATCGGTCCTAGATTGGAAAGTAATGAGTCAATTGGAAACATTATTCGTTTATAGATATAGACACTTGCACGTTTATAGGCACTTGCTATCTTATGCATATTCTTTCCTCTATCTTTCAAATCGAACGACATGAAATGAAACTCAAACTGGCATTTGTTCATCGTAAAACCGAAACCATCAAACCGTATATTTGGATGGACTTTTGTGAAAGAGTGTACCACCTCCACAACTGTGATCACTAAATTTCTCATCAAACCGCATTAACCCAATCAAACACTGTGGCGTGAAGAAACTCGGGCACCATCAGGCTTTCTTCCCTAGACTTTGCTGGGATTTTTTAAGCGTGGGCAGACGACGATGATGATGACAACGAACACTACGGCAGCGAAGCGATGATTACATTATTTGCGATCTTCAACCGACGACGTAGCGTATGCGCATATCTTGATCGCGGGTATATCAACTGGCCTCGCTGGTAACAAGTGCCTTTTTACTCCTACGATCCGAGATGGACCCGCGGACGTCATTTATCTGCGGAACTACCGGAAGAATGTCTCCCACGGGCGGCTCATTTAATTGAACCAACTGCGGTCGCGTGCTTAAATCGAGCCGCCAGAGCCACGGCTGTTCCTGGTCCAGGCAAATGTGTGAGATACTTTGTAGCGTTTGGTTTGCTTCCACGTGATTTTCACTAATTTTACGTTCGGGCATAATAAAACGCATTAGCGACTGCTATGATGGCAACCTCATGTTCCCTTAATCGAGGTAAATGGATTTAAATGATTCGGATAGAAGCATTTCTTACTAAAGTACAAATCGAATGTGGAGCGTGGACCACGGAGGCGGGCTTGATTGAACCAAAATGATTAATCTAAAGGAGGTTAAATGTGTTTCATTTATACTTCGATTGATTGATGCAGGCTTTTTGTCATCGTATGGGAGTTTAAGGTAGAAACTAACAAACAGTTGCGAATGACTTAAGAAATCTTGGAGCACCTTTAACTATCCTAATAGTTACATGTAAAACCGGCTAGTGGCAACACTTTTTTCAGTATACCATAACAAGCCCAGCACGTATCGGTGTGAAACAATGGAACAATTTTCGAATTCGCTTTATATTTCACCTTTCCGCTACATGAGTTTTCTCGTTTGCCGCTTGGGCTATTGAGCGAGTGAGA